>QJNU01000800.1:0-29954 GCA_004154915.1 Monosporascus ibericus | reverse complement strand
GCAAATGCGGCCCTGCACCTGACCACTTATCCAAAGGGCTTAAGTTCGATCCTGGCTATGAGCTGCGGAAGTTTGAGGGTAAATACCGAAGTACGCGCCACCTTGATCGCTAGCCACTGAGGGGGTGTGTCAGATAAGTAGCGCAATAAGTGCGCTCTTATCAATACAGTCTTTTGGTGCAGTGGCTACGCAACAAAAACCTACCTTCCCTAACTTCCTGTCCTACGATTCAACTACTACTAACGAGCTTAATCTCGAATCAAAGGCAAACTTAAAGTTCCAGAAGGCAATAAAAAAGCACGATCGAAAGCAAACCCTCTTCATAACTCAGAAAAAGGCGCTCGCCGAAGTTAATACATTCCTTAACTAATCCGTTCATCCTAATCATTATTAAGTATACTAAAAAAAAACCACATTTCGAAACAAACTGTTAACCTTAAAAAATAGGTTCAAGCCTAGCAATAACGCTCGGATTTACAAAGTCGACGCTTAATACAAAAAAACGTTAAAAACTAACAAAACCCGGATAGATACATGGCTCCCCAGGTACTAAAAAATATACATTAAAGCCGAAAAGTTTTAAATCCTAATAATCTTAAATTATCATAATCATCTTAACTTCCTTAAGGCCGTAAATACCTTTTTACCCGACTTTTCTATTACTTAAACCGCTGTTATTAAAAAAGCCATATTCGACGGCAAAAATATTACCGAGCTGCCGTCAGTATAAAAGCTCGTAAAGCGCTTCCGAAGTTACTTAAGGTTACGGAAGGCTTAAGGCGTTACCGCTAAACAACTATCACAAAAAACGTTTGGTGTCACCCTTAACGGAAAAACCCCGAATTAAACGGGTCCTTTTTAAAACGCTCCAAACAATAACAATAACCATTTTAACAAACGGTATATCTGCGGTATAATGCACCTTTTAAAGGAATACCCTTATATCGGTCCGAAAAATAAGCCTAATAAATAAACCGAAAACCTTAAAATCAGAAAAAAGATAAATAAATGCATCGCAAAAAGCACCCCAGGGTTTAAAAGCTTAATAAAAAAGCTTTAAGAATCAAAAGCATAAACTCCACAATTAACTTTTACGCTTTTCGTTACAGAAATTCCTTTACTTACAAACCCCCAGGCTAATAACGTCATTACAGGATATAGTCTTAAAAGATCTATGCTGTTGGATACATGTTCAGATTTCCATGTCGGAAATAGGAAGGCTGACTTTGTCGACCTACAACCTCCCACAGTAGGCAGAAGGCTCCTAGCCGGAGGAAAGTATCTTAATATCATGGGTGAAGGAACTCGAAGGATAGCGCTTACCACTTCAGATGGCAGGACCAGAGGTGCAAGCAACTCCACCGAAGTCCACCGGTTGCGCAATTCGTTACGCAACCGCCAAGCCCACGCTACCCATTTAGCTTTTTCTAAGATAAATATCTATCTATTTAAAGCCGTCCACGATGGACATAATATCTATAATAAGTAATCCCCGTAACGGTATAAGTCCCGCTATTAATGAAACCTAGTTATATATATATAATAATATTAATAAGTAGCTATTTATTGCGTTATAAAAAGGGTTTTATTTATCCGGAAATATTTAATATTTTAATTTATTATTTAATAATAAATATAATATATTTAAAATTTTTAAATTTTTATAATTAGTTTAATACAGGGTTTAATTTAATAAGATAATTCGTTTTCTTTTATAGTTTTATTTAATTACGATTTCGAAAATATAATTAAATTTTAAAAGGTTAAAATATAAAATTATTATACGTAATATTTAAAACTTATATATTTTAAGTACGTTTCCGATATACTTTTAATTTTCCGAAATAATATACGATTTTTCGTAAAAATAATATTTTAATATTTTAATATTTATATAATTACTTTTTACTTTTCGCTTTATTTCTGTTAACCTAATAATCCTTATATTATTTTATTAATTATTTATTAAGGAATTAATATATTTATTATTAACGTACGAAATAAGGCCGAAAAGTTTTAAATTAAAAGAATTACGCGTTTTTAAACCTTTCGATTAACATAATAATAATACGCGCTTTATAATAGTTTAACGAATTTATAATTTATTTAATCTTAATCCGTATATATTACCGTTATTATGGCTTTAGGATATAATATTTTAAACTTTTTTATTATCCTTAATAATAATATATAATTCTTTCCGCTGCCTTTTAAAATATCCATTTTTAATGGTACGCCTATTCCGCCCTTTTCTATAAGTTTAATTCTTACTATTAACGATAAAAACCTTAAATAACGTTTTTGGACCGTATTTTTAAGGTATACGATATTTGAACAAATAAGGGATATAGTAACATAATCGTGGCAATTCGGATATAATATTTAACGCGCCGGGAAGCGTAAATGGGTATATAAGGTATGTATTTATAAAAGGAACTTTAAACTTGCCGTTTTTTTAATATACGGTATATAAAATTATATGAATTATTTTTATTATACGTATAAGATTATAATTTTTAAAGGGAAAATAAAGTTACGATATTAAAGTTAGGTTAAAGCGCGTACAAAAATAACGTAGGAGGTATCCCGATTCCTTTTTATTCCCAATTATTTCGGGCTTAATATTTATAATCTTTACGATTAAGCTTTTATTAATACGTTAATTAAACATTTCAGTAAGAAATAATTCCGTCGTTTTTTAATTAACTAAATCGTCGAAAGGAATTATTTATTTATTATTATTAAATAGGAAAGGTTGCGAATTATTTTCGAATATTTTAACCCTTATATAAAAAATTAAGATATTTATATTTTTCGTATTATTATTAAAATATTTATTATTAACGTTTTTTACGAATATAAGTAATAAATTATAGAGGTATTATTATATTTATTAGGTTTTATTTATATTGCCTTTAACGGCTGGAGATTAGGTAATCGTTATTTATTTTATAGGATTTATTATTTTTTCCAGGATAAAGAAAATTAACTTTATAAGTTAATTTTAAGGTTTTTTAATATAACCTTACGTTATATAGGCGTTAGCATAACCGTAAAGATCCTTAAAGTAATTGATATTTACGAGATTAAAAAAAATTAGTTATTTTACTTTCGATAACGTAAAAAATAACGATATAATAATAAAAGTAATTAATAATAAGCTTGGCTTTAACGGGGCTTATTACCGTAGCCGCTGTATAGGTTATACGCTTAATCTTTTTGCGAAAGCGTTATTATTTGGTTACGATATTAAAATTTTCGAAGCTTATATATACGGTAAAAAAGCGTTTATTATTGCCGAATACGAACTTTAGCGCAAAAAGGGTCCCGTCGGAAAGCTTTATAATTTAATTATTATTATTTATCGTTCGGATAAATGTATTAATATGTTACGGGTTATTTAGGCGGATTAAAACGTAAAGGATTTTGATATAAAGCTTAATGACGTAACGCGTTAATTTTCGTATTTATATATAATCCGCGGAACGTTTACGTTACGCCCGTTTTTTAATATATTAATTCTTAAATATAAGTACGAATAAAAAATGGAAAATTATATACGAAAAGGGTATGTATAAAAGGGTATTACCATTTTTTATATTTTATAGGCGGAAAGTTAGTTAATAGATTACGATTAAAAAGTTTTAAAGCTTATAACGGATATTTTTAAATATTACGAAAATATAGTTAAAACTTTTAAAAGTAATAGTATATGGCGGTTACGAAAATGTAAATCATTAAACTTATACGGGAACATATAAAATATAATTTTAAGTTTTAAGTTCTTTTTTTAATAAGTTGGAAAAGTTTAAAATATGTATTAAAACCTTTTTTAATTTATAATATATAGCTATAAACCTTAATTTAACTTAGTTAAAATTAAACGAATATTATATAGAAATTAAAAAAAACCTTGATATATATTATTATCTTTACGTTTTATTTTGTATACCGGTAATAATAATTCGAAAGAAATTGAACCGATTATTTTAAGTAAGTTCGATACGTTTACGATTAAATAAAAGACGTATAATTAAAAAAGATAGGTTTATTCGGAAATATTATTACGAGCGAAATACGTACGGTTAATTAAAAAAACGAAATATTATTATAATAAGTTATAATAATATTTTAAACAGTTACGATACGGCCTTAATATTATAAAATTAAATAATTTAGTTAATATAAAAATTTAAAATAATTTCGGCAAATATAAGGCTTAATATATAAACTTTAAACCTGGCGATAAAAAGGTTTATAACCTTATCGTATATTGGATATATAAAAGCGTAAAATGTTTTTATTTTTTTCAAAATAGTTTTTAATTTTTTAACGATATAATTTATATTAATAAAATATAAACGTCTTTTTTTTAATTATAAGTTATATAATTAACGAATTGCGTAATAAATTAACTATTATATTAATTAAAATATATTAAACGTTACGTTCGTAATATGAAATTAAAATACTTAATATTTTTAATATATTATTTATATTTAAAATGAAGTTTAAAAAATAATAAAGTTTTAAGTTATAATTTATAAAAAATTAAAAAGTAAATAATAAATTAAATTAACGTTATATTAAAAAATAAAATATTTAACGATAAAAAAAATTCGTTATTCGTTACGAAAAAAGGTAACCTGCCTTAAAGCTAACTATATATACTTATACCAAAAACGTTTTTTAAGATACCCTTAAACGGTTTACCAATATCCACCGCTGGCTATCTATTTGGGGATTTTGCTAGTTCCATCCATATATTTTTGTATAGCGGTGGATGGACGTTAACCCACTCCATTCGGGTGGTTGGTGGCGTGGATTGCGTTGCTTCCACCTCTGGGCAGGACTAACGCTTTCTTCTTGAAGAATTGCCTATATGTTCCAGAGATGCATACCAACCTAACTTTACACAGACTGTTTCAGCAAGCCGGCATCTATTGGAACCATGAGACCGACGTCCTATATTATAAGTCAAAGACGTCAAGAACCCAGATGGCAAAAATTAAATGGATCGAACGCCAACCCGTTATACACCACGTTCAGGTAATCTCAAAAAATGACGACGATAATATTATCCCTCTAGCAGTCTTTATAATAACCGAAAGGCCTAACGCCATAGTTTTAAAGGACGAAAACGACCTTAAAAACGAAATTATCCTCGAAAGCAAAAATAAAAGCTTTACCCCAAACTTTTTAATCGAAAAGTTCCTTCTGTTAAAATTAAAAAAGCTTTACGGAAACGATTTTCGTTACCCCTTAAAGCTATTAAAAAGGGATATTACGTTATGGCACCAAAAACTTGCCTACTTAAACCTTAAAGCTTTTAAAAAGGTAATGCAAACAGTTACCGGAGCCAAATTTTAGCTGCCGTCGAAAATCGACTGTTAGAATTATAATATTAAGAAAGTTCGGAAAAGAATTTTGCAAAAACTATAAACTAAAAAACGTAAATCTTTCGTTACGATATATATTAACCTTTTTGAATTTAATAACGCCTTTAACGGCCGTACGAAAGTATTAATCATTACTTATCCTATTATTGGAATAAGGATTAACTATACCATAAAGCGGAAGTAATACGCGTTTACCGCCTTAATAAACGTAATAACTTTTTGGAAAAATAACAACATATTAAAATTAAAATAATCGTTTTAAATAAAGAAACTTTTTTCGGAAAAAAGTTCCGGAAATAGTTTTTTAATATAAGGATATCGCATAAAACTTCGCTACCCTATATTAAAAAACCCGCAGGCGTTTAAAAATGCGTTAAAGGCGTAATTATTACGAAAATACGTTACCTAATAATTAATAGTTACTTCCTTTTTAACTTATGGCTTAAAGCTATTAAAGTAGTTATATATATTACAAACCGTATACTTATTAAAACTTTAAGCTGGAAAATATTTATCCAGGTCCTGAACAAATAGATCGTTAAAAAAGATAAAATACCTATCCCCGAAAAAGGTTTAAAGGTAAACGTTACGAACGTTATCTTATTCGGATCAAAGGTTTATACACTTACGGAAACAGTCCGTCGAAAAGTAAACCGCATAAAAAAGATAAATCCTAAGGTATATATTAACTATCTCGTCGGATACGTAACCAGCAACGTATATCGAGTATAAATTCCTTTATAACAACGTATTATTACCGTACGAAACGTTACCTTTAACGAAACGAAGAAATATCGCAAAAATCAGCCACAAAAATCGTTAATCGAAATTGCGGAACTGAATAATCAGATCGACAGAATCCTTATTTTACTTAAAGCAACAACCTTCTTAAAAACTTTAAAAGCTATATTTAATAATAACCCTTTTAATATAAGTGTTGCTAGGAGGATGGATAATATAGCAGTATAAGGTACAGTAACCCAGGGTCCGTCCGTCGAAAACGAAGAACTCATTTATAATATTATCGTAATAATTACGGATTATCCTAATTAAAAAGTTAAAGGGGTAAAAATAAACGAATATAATAATTCGGAAAAAGGATTTTTTAATTTAATAGTTAGCAACAATTCCGAAAATAACCCCGTTTATCCTTAAAGAAAAATAAATACCTTTAATCTCGAAAACCTTTTTTAAAGTTTGCCTATACCGAAAATTATTTTAAACGTTAAAGATATACTTTATTAATAACATTACGTACCGTTACCGGATAAAGCTTTAAATATATCGATAAATTCCTTTTAATTATAACAACGCCGTACTAAGCTAAATTTTTTAAATCCTTTAACAGTTATTAAGTTTAAAACTAAAAACGGAAAAAGAAAAAAGCTACTTTCGGTTAATATAAACCATAAACTAAAATTCGAAACATATAATACCTACCTAACCGTTTTTAACGTTATCTTTATAATAACGGTTAAGCCGAAACGTTTTCATCGTAATAACCTTTCCCTTACGCCCAAAAATTGGCAGGAAACTATGCAACACAGGTACGCCGAAAACTAAAAAGTAACTGCACGAAAAAAATAAGACCAAATATATCGGATAAAACAGTTAATTATTATCACTACACTTTAAAAGGCGATTAACGACGTCGGTTTTAACGATATCCTTCCGTTAATATGGGTATTTACCTATAAATTTAACAAAAACGGGATACTTTAAAAATTTAAGACCAAAATTATTATCCGTAACAATCTTTAACTATAAAAAGAGCTTAACTTTTACGTATCCACGTTAACAGGAAGGTTATTTCGTATGTTAATAACTGTTATAACCCGATTTAACCTGGAACTTTGTCAGCTGGACGTTATCAACGCGTTCCTACATAGCAAGATCGACGAGGTAATATACGTACGTTTCCTATAGGGATTCGGACGTCCGGGCTTCTATTTAAAGCTGTTAAAAGCTTTATACGGCTTAAGGCGATTACCGCTTTTATAGCAAAAAAACCTATCTTTAGGTTTAAAGGACCTAGGTCTAAAACCCGTCCCCGATAACCCATATATTATAACTAATAACTGGTTAACGTTATTTTTTTACGTTAACGATATATCCATAATATACAAAACCAAAAATACAACACGCGCAAAAGAATTCCTCACAAAGCTAACATAACGCTTCCATATTTTCGACCTTAAAAAGCTACATTAATTCTTAAGGATACGTATCTTACGCGACCGTAACGTTAAAAAGCTGTAACTGGTACAGGACGACTACTGGGAAAAGATATACTCGCGATTTAACCTTTCCGAAATTAAGAAACGTTATACCAAGGTCCCTAAATGGAAAGATCTAAAGGAATATAAAGGCAAAGCTTTTGCAGCTTTAAAAAAGGATTATTTCGAAAAGGTCGGCAGCTTGCTATATAAAACTGTCACCATTCGCCCAAATATAACTAAAGCTATTTCCCACCTATCACGTTACAGCAAAAACCCAAGCCCCCTCCACTATAACGCCCTCATTAAGGCCCTACTTTACGGATATTATACACGCTACCTCGTTATATAGCATGGTAAAAACGAAAGGCTTAATATACGATCGTTACTTTATTCGAATAACGTATCCTTCGCAAATAACCCAAACCGTAAAAGCTTCCAAAAATTCGTAATATCATTATTCGAAAGCCTTATCGTCTAAAAAGCTAATAAACAGGATACTATTACCATCTTAAGTACGGAAGCAAAATTATTAACCCTTTCTTAAACTATCAAGGAAACTATCTTTATACAAAAGCTTTTTAAGGTTATAGGCCTAAAGCTAAATAAAGACCTAATTATCTAGGTAAATAACAAACAAACGATACGGTTCGTTACCGAAAAAGTTATACGTTTAATTACGAAGCTAAAGTACGTTAATATACACAGCTATTAACTCCGCGAAACTTTTATTACGAAAAAGATCAATATCGAATGAATGCCTATTACGGCAATAATTACAAATGGCTTTATTAAACCACTTAAGCCCTAAAAGCATCAAAAATTTGTACGGTTATTAAATCTTTAAAACGTCGCTTTAAGGATCGATAAAGCTTAAAAAAGAATTTCGTTATAGTAACGTTATTACCCTATAATAACAAAAGCCGTTATTTTTACTTTTTTTTATTATTTCCTTTTATCGTTCCTTTTATACCAAGCCTTAAATTATCTTATATATCGGATTAATAAGTTAGCTTTTTAACAAAGCTTCTATGGTTTAAAGGTATAATATCAGGTCCTAACACCTAAAAACATAAGTTCAAATCCTATTAAAAGCTTCTCGACGCCTAGGTATTTCGAAAAAAATGCCCAGGTATCGACATTCCCTTTTTCCTTTTTTTCCTAAACTCGTAAAAACTTCAGCTATTAATTCCTAACAGCTAAGGGGGTATATTAGACCCTACTGAAAGTTTAGATCTGTTAGTTAAGCTGTGGCTTAGCTAGCTTTATTACTAATGGAGGAGACTATTAACTATCTCCGGTATCGCTTCTCTTAGCTGTAACTGTTTTATGTATATTTAAGGAGGGTTCGCTACCTCCCACTTCAGACAGGACCTCTTAAAAGGTCAACCAGATAATATACTCTTCTTCAGCCATATATATGCTTCAGTGTGTGATGTCAGGGTGTCATACTTTTTATCCGCAGTTTTCATTCACACAATTTCATCTACAGCGCCCTACGTCTTGTCCAATCTGCCATGCGCAGTCTCTGATTTACCTTTGCGCTATGGAACCAGGTAAAACGTCCTGCCCTCATTGTGTGCTTAGCAGGCATCATAATGCCATCTACAAATTTAAAGTTAAGAACGTTGTGCCAGTTTTGTCGTCAGAGGGCTTACGCAGGTCATAAATGCACTGCAAAACGTTCCTCATACAAGTGTAAATATTGCAAATAGGGTTTCATCCTCTTGAGATCCCTTCGTGCGCACAAAGATCGGTAGTAAAGGCTCAAGGATTGACCAACACATCTGGCCTAACGCTAATTAACGGACCAGAGCGCCAGCGACGCACGAGAGGACGAGAATAGAAACTACTCGCACGCGCTGAAGGACGAGAATAGAAACTACTCGCACGCGCTGAAGGACGAGAATAGAAACTATTCGCACGCGCTCAGGGACGAGAATAGAAACTATTCGCACGCGCTCAGGAACCAGAATAGAAACTACTCGCACGCGCTCGGGAACGAGAATAGAAACAACTCGTACGCGCTCAAGGACGAGAATAGAAATAATTCCTCGTACGAGCCGTGGATTAAGCATACGGACGGAATCCATTTTCTTCATCCTCCGCCATGCAATCTGTGCCTCGCTTTCGTACACAGCAGTATTCGCGTGCCGCACACAATAGCTGATTGATAACCATAAGTTTACAAATGTCCTTTCACTACCACCTAGGTCACTTGTAGATTGCTTTTCCTTCTTCCTTCTCTAGCTAGACTATAGTTGTCAATAGAGTAGTAACCTGAGTGACTGCCGGCCTTGTCCCAGTCCTCGGTAAGCTCGCTTACTAGGCCAAGCCTCGTCTCGCAGGCTGGACCGATGTCTCGGGCAACGAATTTACGGTAGCATGTTTGAGATATGGTTGATTAACGCGTTGGTTTTACTTAATATACACACTATAGGACAGGGTCTTCCGCCTATTGTGAAATTCGCCAACGGCTTACTTATCACGGTTATTTGGGCGTTATAATATGCGAATCGCGAACGAGCCCTCTCTATATATAGTCATAGTTTACCCGCTTTGATGCTGGCATCAACGTATAAAGCAATTGAAATGTTATTTTTATAGATGCCCGATAACTGCCACTTGAATAATGCTGTCACACTGATACATCGAGACTAGGCAGTATATTTTCTCCTAAACATGTTATGGCTCGTACTCGAAGTGGATGAATTGTTTAACTGGCAGCTACAGTTGATCTGATCCTGTGGTCACGCCTCCAAGTCACTCGATGGTTAACAGCAGAGGTGAATGCGGCATGCCGGCTTGTACATTCAAGCTATCAGCTTGGCAGCCTGTATCTCAATGGTGAGTTAAATATATCCTTCCGTTTTTATCATTGTAGCTGAAGGTAATGTCACACGCTGCTACAGCTCGCGCTGATCGAGCATTCAGGACTTTTCAGGATTGCTCCAATTCACTCTTTTTCCATAGGCCAGGCCTTTCATCCAACCAGATATTGTATTCAAACTGTTGGCGGTGGCTCTGTGACGACCTAAGGTGTAGACCAGCCCCTTACTGTCGTCTCGAAGTGATGTAAAGCATCGGCAAGTCCGCTACCCGTATCGCGGCGTGTGAGAATCGGGGTTTAGCGCTGGAATCGTGTCAATTTTCCAATGCGCCCATTACGTACCTCGAGCAAGAAAGCGGTTCCATCCTCAGACATAAAACATAGTATCCTTGATCCTAGGATGCAGGTTGATCTGTGACATGCCGCTGCCGCCGCCGCCGCCACCGACCGTGGTTGTGCTCTCGGTCTCGGTGGAGCTGTCCGGGTCGAACAGGTGGCTGAGGTAGACGCGCGAGCGGTCGCAGATCATGTTGGCGTAGCGGGCCGGCGCCGCGATGCTGATGACCTTTGTGGCGCGGCCGAGCAAGTGGGACGTCGCTAGCGCGAGCGCCTCAAACTCGTCGGACAGCTTACGTCCACGCAGCGCAGGGTCAGCCCCTGTGTTCTTGTCGGTCCCCGTCCCTGTGAAGATCTCGTCGTATACCATGTAGTAATGGGCAGGCCTAGCCGTACCCTGCAGGGCCGAGTGCGCCTGCAGGAAGAAGTCCCAGTTGCGCGCCTCGGTCACCCCGCGATCGACCACCGTGCCCGGCTTCGGGTTGCCAGTCCTACCGTCGGAGTCTTCCGGGCTGGTTGGATAGAATCGCGTGTGGCGGCGCTTGCCGACGACGACGATCGAGATACGCGGTAACCCTCGCTTCTGCTCCGAGGCCGGGTACTTGCGCTTGCAGGCTGCGCGTAGCAAGGGTAGCTCGGAACCACGCACCATATCATGCTGGCTCTCGGACACGCCGTCGCGGAACACCAAGATATTGTCGGGCAGCTTCTGGCGCTTGCCCAGGCGCGTCCAGGCGTCAAGCCGCGACAGTAGCATGTCCTCCAGATCGTTGACTTCCTCCTGCCTACGGCGCTGCACGCGCAGATCCGCCGGCCACTGGCTCAGCGAGCTGTCGATGTTAGCCACCATGGCCGCCACGCTGGGCGCGGTTGACCTGGACCCCGGCGATGGATGCGTCACGTCGATACCTACGAACATCGTGTTGTTTTCCTTGACCAGCGGTAGGTTCGCCGTATCTACGACTTGGTTCGTTCCGCCCATCTTGAGGTTCACCTTCAGCGCCAGGTTCGCGAAGAACTGCTTCTCACGCGGCCCGGACTGCTTCTTGAGCTTGGCTTCCACTGCGCACACCGTGTGCAGCCCCAGCTGTAGATCGCACACCTACTTCACGCGGTTGTAGATGGCCGCGTCTGTGTCAGGCAGAATCACGATAAGGAACTCGAAGTTTTCGGCTGCCTTCCTGAGCTTCGCGTCGAGTTCCGAGAATGAGTGCGCGTCCCTTGAGACGTACACCTGTGATTCCCTTGACGCCGGCGCGGCTTGGATGCCGACATTGTTGAGCTCGATCTGGAAACGCTGCATTAAGTCAGGGAGCTCCGGGTAGCGCTCAAAATTCCCGCTTTTTTGGTAGTAGGTTAGTAATAGTTGCCCTTTCGGCCTAGCCGCCGGGCGTAATAAATTGTGTGTGTGTGTGTGTGTGTATGTACAGCAAAAGGCGGAATGGGTGTCGCGGATTTTAAATAGATAAGTGTCAGCAGTCACAGTGATCAAATGCAGGGATCTGGCGTAACTCTGTGTGTTTTTTCTCTGTGTTCTAGGGAATGACAACTCTTGTCGGTGGGCAATCGCCCTTACATACATGATTGGGTGACAAAGGATCATCTATGGACAAAGGGTGTCCCAGGCAGCATTCTTGCAGCCTGGGCCCCATAAAGCCAGCCAGCAGGCAATACTTATAAGCACCAATTACCGATACGCCCTTTTGCGTTAGGTAACCATAACTGGAAAGTCCGAAAATCAAATCTAAAAACAACTAATTTATATAAGGATTTAAACCTTAATTTTTATTTTTATTTATTTTTTTAAGTTTTAAGTTTTGTATAAACCGTTTAAAGTCTGCCTTATTAAGTAGCTTCGTAAGATTATTAGCAGGGTTATTTTTACTTTTTATGTATTAAAAGCTGATGTTTTCTGCCTGGACCTTTTGACGGACGTAATAGTACTTAACTTTGATATAACGCTTTCTTTTTGATATTTGCGTTTCTTTCACTCATTTTAGGGTTTTTATATTATCTTTTAAGATAGGAATAGGACCTTTAAATATAAGCTTTAGCTTTATCAAAAAATTCCTAATCCTTGTTGCTTCCGTTATAATTATTCCTGTTCTTACGTATTTTGTTTCCGTGGTATATCTCGTAATAACGCCCTGTAACTTTAAGATTTAAGATACGGGCGATCTAGCCATAAAAAATATATATCTAATGGTAAACTTTGCTGATTCGTTATCGTCCGTAAAGTTTGTATCCATTATTCCGAATAATTTTAAGTTGTTATGTTTCCGGTATAGGTGGTTTTATTTTAGCTTCCGGTATCAAAAAGATAAGTTTGTTATACCGTTTAAATAATGTGGTAATTTTTTAATACATTTTTAATATCTGGGTAACGGGTTGCTTATAAACCTAGCCTAAGTTAACGTTATAAACGTTATATCCGGTTCGTTAATATAACTGAAAAAAAAAAAATTTATTAAACTTGCGTATTCGAATATATTTTTTTTGTTAACCTTGCCGTCGTATTTTATAGCGTGCTTTAAATAATCCTTAATAAATAACGTAAGCTTTTTTTATCTTTTGTTTAACCTAATTAATTTTAATAACTTTTCGATATATTGCTGCTGGTTTAGCTTACCGTCGTTAATTAATAAGGAACGAATAATTCGTACGCTTAGGTACTAATCCGTATCTCCCAGGTCCTTAATGGGAATGTTCTTAGCAATTTCCTTGGTAACGTTTTTAAGGTATTATTTGTTAACTTTAAAAAGTAGGAAATTATTTATATATAAAGCAATAATATTTTTAGTTTTAAAGTTAAAGTAAATCGCATTATCCGAAATCAATAGGTGAAAGCTTTATTTCGTAAGTATTTCCCTAACTTTTTCCTGTTAAGTAATTCCGGCTTACTTTAAACCGTATAAAGGGTTTATTAGCTTGATTACCTTTTTAGGAAAAAACTGGTACTTTTATTTATCTTCCGGGTACGTATCGAAATACTTTTTTAATATAGGGAATTGCTTTATATAAATATCTTCCTTTAGGTTTCCGTTTAAGTACGTAATAATAAAATCGATTTAAAGTATGTATCAGCCCAAATAGGCGGTTAAAGCTATTAAGATCTTCCAGTATACGGCTTTTACGGTACTTGTTACGGTTTCATTATAATTTATTCCTTTTCGTTATATAAAGCCTTTTGCGTAAATACGGGCCTTAAATTTGTCTAGCTTTTTTATGGACGTATACTTTTTTTTTTAACATTTATTTAGCATTAATAAAATATCCGCGGGTACGGCCCTTATCGAAGGGTATAAAGTTAAAAGTTTTACGTAAAAAGTTCTTTTTAATCTCCGTAAAGATTACTTTAAGTTACATCTGTTGCTTTAAGCCTTTTATAACTTCCTTTAAGGACGGGCCGTCGTCCGTTACTGTAAACAGCTTATAAATAATAAACAATTTACTTAAATTAATATCTTTCGAATCCTTAAAGATACCATCGTATTTATCCTTTAATATGTTAACCATTTATTGGTATTTATAAGCGTTCCGGATAGCCTGTTCGGCGTTTCTTAAGTTACTAAAAAAGTTTTCGTCGTTATTTAACGGGCTAAAATAAAAGGTATATAAGCCGTAATTATCGCCCTTTTAGGTTAAAGTTAGCTTCAGTTTACGTATTAATTTTAGGGCTTTATTTAAAGCTTCCAGGGTGTACAGCTTGGGAACCGTTTTTTTCGGACGCCCTTTTTTACGTTTAACCTTTTCGGTTTCCTTATCTGTATCATCCTTTAAAACGACGTTATAGTCCTTATTCTTTACTTTAATGCCCTGTTTCTGACGGTATCTTAGACGCTTTTGTACTGGTTGCAAAAGCGATCGGATAATATCCTTAAGGTTTAAAGGTTGCTTTAATTCTTTTAAGTCTTCGTAAATAATAACGTACGGCGTAATAAGTACTTTGCCGCCCTTTAGTAACTATACTTTGTAATTATAAGTCCCTTTATAACCTAACAATATCCCCTTAGCCTTTTAGGCCTTTAGTTTCTTTAACCTGGTCCTATAGTTCTTATCGATCAGGACCGTATATCTGTTACCAAGGATGCGGAGGTAATTATTATCGGGTTTGTATAATATTTCGAGGTCAGGATCGAATATTTTCTTAAAGCACTTAATTAATGTTATATCTTTTACCGTAAACTGTCCAGTTTTATTAATCGTATGCGTTATAACCTCCATAACGAAATCCTAAAAGTATGTAAGGATATTTATCTGCGCGGAGGTTGTACGCGCCTCGTCCTGCAGGAACTAAATACCTTTTTCCGCAATTCCGTTTTGATATTAATTATAAAAGGTGGAAATTACCAGTTTAATATTTTCCATAGCGTAAAAGTTCTTAATAATTGTTATGCCAAATTCCTTACCGCCGTCCAGGCGTAAGGTTTGTACTTTTTTACTTTGGCTTTTTGTATCGGGTAAAGTTATTTTTAAACGCTTAATTATTCGCGTAATATATGTATACAAGCTTTGTTGGATCTTATCTTTAATTTTGAATAAATGATATTTTCTGCAACGTAAAAGGTCGTTTGTAATAAGGCCGTAATAGGCCTTGTTTTCGATGCTAACAGGCTTAACGGATCTTACATTATACCAAATGATCTTTCTTACGTACAGCCCTCGCCTTTGGGGGTTTGTAGACGGTATTTTCCGTATTTTGCCTTCGTTACATGCTATGCACGAAAGTGATTCCATATTTCCGGGGTCTATATCGATCCCCGTAAACCTTTTAATAGTCTAAATTAGTCGTTTAATGTTGGGGTGGTAGAGGTAGCGGTGTTAAAGGATAAGCTTTTTTTATAACTTCGTCCGTTATAAAGACCTTCCTATTTTTGAAAGCGCTTATAAGCATTCGTTTCAGGTTATCGCCGTCTTCCTTACCGAATACCTCCCTTAGCCCGTATTCTTATTGCCAATTTTTATCGTTTGTGAATTCCGGGGCCTTAATAATAAGCTCCGGCTTTTTATGAAGCTATAAAAAAAAGCCTTTTCGAGGTACGTTAATTATTGTTAACTAGGACCTATTAGGGTTTATTAAGGTGTTTTTGTTTAGGTAACCTCCTTTTCTGTAATATATCTTTCTAAAGAATACCTTTAGAGGGAAACTATTAATATATAGCGTATACTTTACTAAGGTCTCGTTATTTTCTTCTTGGGGATCTTTTAAGGCCTATTTTATTGTCCTAACGGAGGTGGCCAGCATTGGGCCATTATTTGTTATGATGTAGATTCCCTTAGACTTGATGTTTAGGACGGTATTTTTTTCGAAGTTCTTTATGTTGTTCGTAATATTAACGTTCGTTCCTGAGTCCCAGAGCAACTTGTTTTTATCGTCGCTTATGGATAAATGGATATGAAAAAGTACGGCGTTTTTTATAATAATTGTTTTAGGGGTTTTAATTACCAAAGCTTTAACGTATTCGATTGCTGTAGCTTTAGCGTACTCGATTATTATAGCTGCTGTAGCTTTAGCGCATTTGACTGCTGAAGCTACCTTTCCGATAGTTGCTTTAGGGCATTTGGCCATTGTAGTGTCATACCACTGCATGAGCTTTTGAAGCTGTTGATTATCGGCTTGGATGTTGAATGTTTTTTTATTAAAGCGATATATATCCTTCAGGCCTTTAGGGATAAATTGCTCCTTGCCTTAACCACCTTTTTGGGTATTGCGAAAGTTATTGTTTCGATTATTGTTGTTGTTACCTTTTTAACGTTGGCCCTTTTTACCTTTTTTTTCTTTACCGTTCTTTTCCTTCTATAGCTTAGGGCAATCCTTGGTTAGGTGTTTATACTTACCGCAATTAAAGCAAAGGGGGTTTCCGTTTTTGTTTTATACGGGCTTGTTATCCTTATTATTGTTGCCTTTGCCCTTTTGGGCGTTATGGGATTTTCCGTTTTTCTTTTTGTTATTAGAACGGTTATGGAATTCGTTATTAAAGTTGTTAATTAATTGCTGGAAGAAGTAATCCGTCTGGCACAGTATTGATTATATAGTTTTGTACCAGCTATTAACGCGGTCCTTTATAGCAGTAAGAAATATGGTAATATGTTTTTCGGTTCTGAGCTTTATGCCATAACCTTTAATTTCCCGAAGAAGTTTTTGAAACTTGGTGGTAAACCGTACAGGGTTTTTACCGTTATATGTGATTTTGCTTAGCTTCTTTTAAAGGGACTTCTTCCTGGCTTTGCCTATTACGGCGTAAGTTTTCCGGAAGGTTTTTAATATTTTCGTTTTTTTTTAATACCTGTAATTAATTTAAGGGGCGCCCTTTTGCAGGTTTTGGTAATAACCTTAACGAGGCGTAGCTGATTTAATTATTTTAACTTTATACCTTTCTTATAGTTAATCTTTTTAAGTGCAAGATTTAACGCGTTATTTTAAAGTTTTTAATTAGCTTAACCGAGCAGGTAATCTTTTTTGTTTAGTGTAAAATTAAAGCGTTTTTAGCGAAGCTTATTATTTTTATTACTGGACTTTTTTTTCTTTAAGCGTATACCTACCCCGTTAAAGTTGTTTAAGCTGCTGGAGGAACCGGACGAACTGTTAGGGAAGTTGTTACGTTTTTTGCTGCGTTTTTTCGGGGGAACTTAAAATAAGTTTGAAGATAAAGATAAAGACGAAAAACTGTTTGAATTATTAAGGTTGTTACGTATTATATTCTTTTCCTTAAGTGGCTTTACTTTTTTACTTTTTGCTTTTTTTAAGGGGTCGGGTTTTTTAGTAGACCACTTTCTAGGCTTCGTTTCGCCTTTTTTTAAGGGGTTAATTTTTTCCATATCGCTTTCTTTTACTGTAACGGGAGCTTCCTTTAAGCTATTCGCCCATTCTTCGGGCTGAACGCTTTATAACGCCTTAAGCGCCTTCGTTTATGCATTTACATTCCGCAATTTCCTTGGTTAAATCGTATTTATAAACTGGATTATTATTTCGTTTAATTATATTGCCGTATTTTTGGTTTTTCGATTTTGGAGCTTTAGTTTTTTAACTTTTTTTTCTACCTGTAGGTATTTATCTTTCCGTGTTTTAACGTCCCGTTTGATGTTATTTAAGTTATTACCTAGGGATATGTAGAGCTTGTTTAAATCTAATTTGGGGTTTTGTTTCTGGATAGGTAGGGTTCTTGGCCTGTCTGCTTTTAGCCGCTGTTGTTAAGGCAGTAAGTTATCTTTTATTAAAGATGGTTTCTGTTCTTCCTGGGGTTCCTGGGGCTTTTCGTTATTGTAAAATTCTTCGTATGAAAGTGCGCGTTGGGGAAAAGGGAAAGGGTTGTTATTTTGCTTCTAGCCTTTTTTGAAAACGAAGCCCTTATCGGATGGGTTGCTGACCTTTAGTTTAACAGGGAACTTTCCCGGGGTACGGCGTTAGCTTAATATTGTTAACTGCTACTTGACTCTCTTTTGAATCGTTAGCTTAAGCGGCTTTCTTTTAAACTTTTGCTTTTTTTCTTTTTTTGATGATGACTTAATTGTTGCCGTAACCAGATTGCAATTAATTACTTCGTATGACGTGCTACGGTTATTAATAACCAGAAGATGCTATTATGTCAGCAGTTACAGTAATTAAATGCAGGGATCTGGCGTAACTCTGTATGTTTTTTTTCTGTGTTTTAGGGAATAACAACTCTTATCGGTGGGCAATCGCCCTTACATACATGATTAGGTGACAAAGGATTATCTGTGGACAAAGGGTGTCCCAGGCGGCACTCCTGCAGCCTGGGCCCCACAAAGCCAGCCAGCAGGCAACACCTGTAAGCACCAATTGCCGACAATAAGAAACATAGTAGATCCATATTTGGACACTTACGAAGCTCCACGTTCATTGTTTGTAGTTCGAAGTACCGGTACAGTACACTAAACATCTCGAATGGATCAGTAATTCTTTTCGCGTCTACGATTCTATACGGTCTACAGAAGTCCTGCTGCGATGATTAAAGTAACACATTTCGGCATCGCACAGTCAGGCAAATGTGAGAAGTGTTGACTTTCGGGAAAGTTACTGTACAGCTATGGGCGAAACCAGTGTCCTCTTGTACTCTTTATGGCAATTCAGCACAGACTACGTGCTACCTAGAAGTACTTCCAAGCACAATAAATCATCCGGAATTGGCTGACGGCCTGACTCACCTAGTCGAACCTAGGAGAAAAGTAATGTAAGCAGGTCCTGTATAAGTAAGTGTCTCCGAGTATATAAGGAACTTGAGCCCCGTACAGATCATGATACAGTGCGCTTTAATTAAGAGTACCCTTTTTGCAAATGCGCGCTCCAAGCTTGTGGCTGGTGCGGCTGTGGCTGTGCGTTATCTTTGACCTACGGACGCAATTATCCCTCAGCTGAATCGAACCATCCCTTGCTGCCCTGCCTTTGGGGGTATGTAGGAGAACGCTCAACCAGAGTTTCAACCCAGCCTTCTCATCCACAGACACCCTTCACTGCTTTTATAACCGCCTCGATTCAAGGCAACGCAGACACATGGCTTCCTCCGTCTCTAGCCCTCCCGTTCCTTCCGAAATCGATGACGAGGTTGACGATGCCTACCTCCCGTTCGGACACATATGGGCCTACCCATGCAAACTCCCTTCATGTCCTGACTATGGCAAGTCCTGGACCCTGCGAAGCAACTTTCTCTTTCATCTGCAGGAGCGAGAGGCACATAGGACCTCAGCAGCGACACCTGCCGCACGCCGTGCGATTGAGATAGATTGGCGGTATACCACCGATCCTCATCTACCACGTCGGGCAGCCCACGAATTTCGTTCCCGGCAGGATCTTGACGAGCAAATTTGGGACTACAGCTTTAAAGATAATAACGGCAACGTGATACAGGGCAGGGGCATAACGAAGCAAATAGAAATGCATAAAGCCTCACGATGCTTACAAGCGGAAAGAACGCCGGACGCGTAGCTACGGTCCTGTTGATGTGTGCGACTACGAGCGGGCACTCGGTGGCGGCTACACCTGGGACTGCTGGAAGCCCGTCGTCCGGGATACGTCGGCACGGCCATCCTACGGAATGACTCTTCGCCACCTGGTCGCCTATCCGAATGTCCGGTCCATGTCGCTCGACCAGGGCGGGTTCTTAGTGGGAAACATCTTTGGCGAGTGCTTCCGCCTCTCTCCCGTCAGTGTTGAGGGGACGCTGGCTTTTCATGCGTCAAACCTCTCGTCGTGAAGGTGATTAATTAGGCATTTGCTTGATTTAGGGATTTCACTGAACTAAGCCACTGAAGCAGTGCCCTCAGCTGATACGAGGGGTAGTAGGGAGGAAGGCGGGTCACTCACGTGGTAGAAGGACATGGTCTCTAACGATTTGGCAAATGGGAGCGTATCTCAGCCATGCCGGCAGGTATCATCGTGTATAGGCTTGGTAATTCATGTAACTTCATTACGAAACCCAGTCTTGCACAAATGGATTGCAAGTTGTGAACGTATCTCCCCAACCTTAATGAATATCCTTCGGGGCTACTTCTGTTATACAGTCTGTAGTATTCCCCGGTATCCAATCGAAGAAATAGAAGTCTTGTGTCGCTACTTAGTGACTCATGTTATCGTTGTTTCGGTTGCAGCGCTCAAAATGTCTGAAGCAACTTCGTTAACATCGGGAATGTTATGGAAATAAACGAATCTTCCATTATGTTGCGTTCATTTGTGTTACAGTATTCGCTTTTGGGACAGTACTGTACAGTAGGTTAGGAATCAAGACATTCACATTAAACGCATTGCAACAAAACTGCCGCGAAAAGTAGATTCATCACCATGACCTTAAACAGATCAAAATATAATGTCAGCATCTACGTACTGTACAGGAATAATATGCAGCCAATTTTGAAGCTGACCAAATGCCTAGATAACAAAACATTTAACAGCATTATAAGACGGCAGTTCGTATACATCGGTACTTAAAGGTACATCCTGCTTACGGTTCAAATTCGGGACAGCCAAAAAATGGATCCTCTTATGTTTGTTATCTATACAAGCCCGCGACACCCATTCCGCCTTTTACTGTACAGTACAGAAACCGAATATGGTAAAATAAGATGAACTTCGTTTAGCCTCATGATGAACCTATTGTATGTAAGGGTGCAAGGGTGCAAGGGTGCAAGGGTGCAAGGGTGCAAGGGTGCAAGGGTGCAAGGGCGCAAGGGTGCAAAGGTGGAAGGGTGGAAGGGCACAAAAGGCGTGGGACGCGGGGTCATCACGTGTCATGCAAGCTCTCGACCCTTAGAAAACGTCCTCGCGTATGACACTATTGTACAGTAAGGTTAAAGATAAAGGAGTATAAGTAGGGGAGGGAAATAGGATAAAAAACGATTTCGGGAGCGTTCGACGGGATACATGATTGAAATACACGGTAAGCAGAGGATTGGATCCAAAATCGGACATTTGTCAAATAATGGACGACTACTTTGCTGGGTGGATGTGCTAATGTTCATTCTAGAGTTATGAAGAGAAGTTGCAATCCAAAGGACAGGAACCGAAAACCACGAAAACCTAAACAAGTAGGTGGTGACCCTTTGCATTATCGGCAGTACAATAAGCGCTGCGCGGCCAGAAATGTACGTTACTAAAAATAGACCACGAGTTGGTGGTGCTAGAAATGGACGACGTAAGTGACAAAAAACAGATCCAGGAGTCCAGAAACGGACTCCTTGGAAAATAAAGAAAATGGCGGGAAGTGTCTCTTCGTTCATCTTGTATCTGTAGGTACTTTATCCATAAATCCTTTCATCCATCAGTCCGTACCATACAGCACGATTATAACTGTATATTAGACCTCACCGTCCTCCAGGCCGCCAGCAGTGACGCTGCCGACGGGGTAGCTGTCCTCATCTTTCATGCCCGCAGGAAAATCATGCTTGACTTGCTGTCCTCGGGAGCTATCCGTCCCGGCTGGGGTTTTCTCGTCGGGCTGAAGAAATGGTTCGTAGTAAGCTTTGGCTGCGGCAGCGTCTTTAAAGCCGGCCCTGGCGGCAAGCTTCTCCCAGTTGATCTGAATCCAACTTAGTTCCTGTCATAAAACACGTGCAGCAAGCGAATAAAAGTAACATGAAAGTGCGTACCTCTAGCTTCGTATCAAAGAATTCCTAGAACTTGACGACAACCATGAAGTCACTTGCGGTGATCCGGTCGGCATTCACTCCATCGGATACCATCTTGTTTCTAGTATCGGTCTGGACGGTTCGGGATGTTGGCAGGTGTGTTACAAGAAATTTGTTATTTTCGAGAAGCTCGAATATGTGGCCGATTTCGAGAAGTGAGAACAAGCCAGCAAAATGTCAAAATATGGGGTCGATCTTGGAACCTTTTGGGTGGGTGCGTCATATTATCCCCGCAGCCCCCGCTTGCTGTATTATAGCACGCCAGCGAGGTTGTCCAGGCGCCTTTTTAAGCTTTTATGTAATCCATCAGTGGTGCCAAATGCCGGAATTTAGCGCAGACCTGGCCCGTGCGCCTCTTGTTTTTTTAATTAATTCCTGAGGCACCAGCGTCCGAGCTTCTTTTGTACTACAAGAGCAAAGGATACTTCAACAATTTGGACTCCATGTCTCGAAGGTCACGGTTTTGCAATAAAGTTAGCAAGTCGCCATTATGCTCCTGGAAAAGAACATCTTGGACTTTCCTTCGGACTTTCCTTGCAAGAGCCGATGTCGAGCGATGCCATCGTGACCCAGTCATCTGGGGCTACGATGCGCTAAAGTTCAAGCCCCTACGCTTCGTGTCCCAAGCCCGGAAGTCGGCTCTAACAAATGATCAAAAGATGGCTTATATCCCTTTTACTGTGTAGCACCAGACCCAATCTTTGCCCAGCTGCGCATGGATTTGGAGAGCGTGTGATCATTTTTCTCGTGGCTACCGTTGCTCGGCATCTTGGTACTAGGTCTGATGGACGTACATTGAGCCTCGGTAATGTCAAGCTGGACGAAAATACGAGCGGATTGTTACCAAGTGGGAGAGGGGACATGGAAGGTTGGATTTTAAACCTGGGCGGACAGTAGTAATAACGGCCGAGTGATGGACAAGTGTAAGGCTAACCCGTGTCTGAGAAGTCACCGCTGGAGTCTTTCCATAGCCTTGGATAGATTAATGCATTGCATTAAACACAAGCTTGTAGTTAACACTATTATAGCCGTGTTAACTAGTGCGGACAGGAAAAAGCATATTTACAACGGTCTTCTGGAAGCTCCAAGCACCACGCTTGACGCAGCTTGTTAGTAGAAGTTGATGTTCGCGGCGAGGGCTTGATAACCACCTCCTCACGTCCTGCGAGTCAATCATCGGTTAACCCTTAACATCCGCACCGACCTCTACACCGGTCTTTGAAAGTCATAGTGGGGAAGCGTCCAGGAGTTGGAGCTAACTCTTGGCGAAATATCCTATTGGAAACAGGCGGCGAGACGAGGTCACGTCCCTTCGTGGCACCTAAATCTTGTGGGTCCTATTTTGTGGCTTTCCTATTTTGTGGCTTTCCTATTTTGTGGCTTTCCTGTTTCGTGGCTTCCCTATTTCGTGGCTTTCCTATTTCGTGGCTTTCCTATTTCGCGGCTTGCCTATTTCGTGGCTTGCCCATTTTGTGGTATCTCCAGCTTCGTGGTCAGCTTCGTGGCATTTCGTAGCATCCTTCCTAATTTTCACATTGAAGCAGTTGCTGGTGAAGAAATGACCATTTCGAGGATAATAACCTGATTCTAGCTGTTGATACAAATTCCATTTAACAAAGCGACCTACAGTCTCTTTGTTGGCGTTGTTATTAAGTTGTGGGCGCTCGGCTCTGTTGGTTCGTGCCCTCTCCCTTGACTGAAGAAAGGTTGCACACTTGTCCCGCATTGTGAATCGGCTCAAAGTGTACAGGCGGCACGAGCCGAAGGTGGTCCAGATGGCGACCGTATGCTGCGATGAACATACAATAATATGGATCTCCTCGTCAATTCAATTCATTCCTACTATAAGACGATTGCCGGCGAGGATGCAGCAGCCAAACAGGTTAGACGTCTCCACCTCGGATATTTCCAGCTTCCAAGTTGGACATTTTCAGCTTGGACAATTCTAGCCTGGACACTTCTAGGTTAGACATTTCCAGTTTCGAGGTTGGACATTTTCAGCTTGGACACTTCCGGGTTGGACATTTCCACCCCGGATATTTCCAGGTTGGACCTTTCCAGCCTGGACAATTCGAGGCTGGGTACACAAGCGTCAGACCTTGGGACGGGAGATCCTAGGGGCTTCGACGGCGCCATTGAATGTTGATGCTGTCCATTCGGATTTTCGCACGAGCCAGGTGTTTTCAGCGTCCTGTCTGACTTCTTGATTAACTAAGCCCAGGTGGTCAGAAACGGCCGCGCTAAAAATAGATTGGGTCCACTATTTATCTACTAAAATATGTATTGTATTTGCTCGCAGTAGACATGAATGCTTGGGCCTCCTGAGGTACGTGAGTGTTCTGCAACCGCGCCCGCATCGTGTACAGCTATAAAGATGCGGGTGGCACTGATGCTTAAAGCAAACGACCATAAAACACGTTTGACATTGGCGCTTTTGCTTTCGGTGTACGTATTGATAGTAATCGGGATTGAAACCATTCCCGCACTGGTTGCATGTTGTTTTTTCCATAATGTGAATAAGTCGGGTCCAGATGTGGTCGACCACAAGGATAGAGTTATAGGAGAATCGGGCTAGAATTGTAGGAGACGCGGGCTAGAGTGGACATGGGCTAATGTTGTAGGCAACATGAGCTGGAATTGTAGGCAACATGGGCTGGAATTGTAGGTAACATGAGCTGGAATTGTAGGAGACGAGGGCTATAATGGGCACAGGCTAATGTTGTGGGCAACATGGGCTGAACATGCGGGGGTAGAGGAACCCACTGATTGATGACATTCTAGGCTAGGGCTTTTGTTCCAGCGGGGCGATTTCCGCCCAGTGCTTAAACGTCGGAAGTGCCTTTTACCTTCTTTACAGCTGTACGCTGCTGCGAAAGCTTTTTTTTCGGTCGTAGTAGCTAGTATCAGATTACTGCGCTGACCAGGCAGGGCACTGTTGCCACAAGGAAGAATGACCAACTAGATTCGAACTACCGGTCTGAGATGAAATTATCTGTGAATTTCCTGATACCAAGGTGTGAGAACATCCCTTCACCTTCTGAACCAGGTCATTGTTTGACGCACCCACTTGGGCTCGTTAAATTTGTGTGTAACTGGGGGGCTTGCCATTTCGCAGTGGGAGATATCTGCTTATTCTGATTTTAGGTACCAGGCATAGGCGAGCCTTGTTCAAGGTGTACTAGTCGACACTATGGACTGGTCCACCTGTGTACTGGCTCACATGTGAACTGGCCTAAAGTGTACTGGTCCAACTGTGGACTGGCTCACATCCGGACTGCCTCAGGATCCAAAGTATACTGGTTCAACATGTGGACTGGTCCACGATCCAAGGTGTACTGGTCCACCTGTGCACTGGTCCACCTGTGCACTGGCCTAAATTGCACTGGTCCATATGTGCACTGGCTCACATCCAGGATCCTGGAGAGTGAACCAGTTCAGAATTTGAACTAGTGCGGCTTGGATTTCAGACCAATAGAGATGCGAACCAGGTACAACTTGGGACCACGGATGGGTATTCAGGTACCTTTTTATAATTGAAGTGATATAAATGCCAAGTGTGGGAACACGTGATAATATTTTGTGGAAGATGAAGTGAGAGCGCCTTACCATGACAGGACGATTGTGCCAGACGGCACGATGTGTGACGGCACAGAAGCGTGACAGCACGGGGCCTAATCTGTGATGGCACACCTCTATAGCCAGCACATAGACAGGAGCGTGACGGCACGGGGGTGTGACGGCACGGGTTCTAATCCGTGGCACAACTCTAGCCAGCACGTATACAGGAGCATGCCGGCACAGGGGCGTAACGGCACAGAGGTGGGACAGCACTGGGGTGTGCCGGCACGAGGCGTGATGGCACAGCTCTATAGCCAGCACGTAGACAGGAGCGTGCCGGCACGGGGGTGTGACAGCACGGGTTCTAATCCTTGATGGCACGCCTCTATAGTCAGCACATAGACAGGAGCGTGATGGCACGGGTGGTAGCGAACAAGCTGTCTGAAAATGGCCTTCGGATGTATAAAACTGGCCGCTTATCTGATTGCGGGGAGATGATGTACGGAATCGGCCGTAGGAAGGTATGGTAGGGTGGGCAAAAAGCGATCGAAAATAGCCACTCGCTAGATATGCCAACAGGCTCAGACACCAATTGCACAGCTTCGTCATGACGTCCGGCAGTATCGGGAGGCTCGATAGCGTGAGGATCGACAGCAGGTTCAGCAGCATGGAGAGCGCTGTCAGCGCTGGGTGGTACGCTAGCAGGCTCCAGAACCCGGGTGGGGTGGTCTTTAATTCCCTGAACCACTCGGGCAGTTTTACCCCAAGTTAGTATGGCTTGGAGCGAGGCTGCTGAGGCTGCAGCGCTATTAGGAACGACGTCAGCACAGCACGGGGTCAGTGCCAACTTCATCTACATTCCTCTTCCCGACGTTATCAGCTCCTTTCACGAGATCATATGTCACTATGAATAACTCAGACAACCCTAAACGGATTTTCCTTCCTATTTCTCAAAGAGTTGTGCTAACCACACATTACTTTTTTAATAGGAGCTGCACATTACTTTTTTTACTCCTGGCAACGCCCCGCCACCGTTTCAAACACCTTATAACACTTACTCTTTACCTGTAAATAACTTAACAATATAACATACCTTAAATATGTTTTGATGTTTATTTTAATCGCTATTAATTATATATTAAGATTCAGAAAGGCGTTTAATTTTGCGATTTCTTTTGGGAAAGATATATATAAGTAAAGTATAAAATGTAAGAAAGGAATGGAACTGCAAAAAGGTCAAGGGGGTCAGCCTAGATGTTCTAAAAGGTTCAGGCCTACAGCGCACCTACATAGTGTCAGCTAGCTGGGGGGTGCGTAGCGCACTCCATATACGGAAAGGTCACCTACTGATCAGCCCATATGTGTTCCGGAGCTAAGTTACTTAAAGTTGTATGCGTGCAACAGCACCTGCAACTAGCCTAACACAACAACACAACTGATGTCCCCTATATCTGACACATAGCGCTTTGCTTAATAACAACGAAAAAAACGATTAATATCTTAACGCATACGTATCGGATTACGATAATTTTTATATAATTATTATCGCTTTAACCGGGGCAATTAATCAATCAAAGTTCTCAAATTTTGAAAACGAATCTAAAACCATGATAGCTTTATTAGGTAGTATATCGGTTGTAATTGTTATAATATTAAAAAGTGTTGTTATAACGTTAATCTTATAACCCTTTCGCAATAATAGTGCAACTGTTATAATGAAGGCAATTACGCATTATTTAAACGGGGCTAAAAAGCGCAGTAGACGGGCCGTCAGGAATCTGACGGGCCGTCGGCAGGTGTAAAAAAAGTAATGTGTGGCTCTCATATAAAAAAGTAATGTGCGAATAGTCCAACTCTTCTCAAAAAAGTCCATATTTCGATCGGGCCTGGCAATCGCTTTACGACGTTATAAAGCGGGCAATTAAGCTCCTCGAAGAGCACAAATTTATCAAGAGATGCTTGAAATATCAATTGGTAGCACAGTAGGGCAAAGGATTGATTGTCTTCGACATTAATAACGAAATGTACAACGTCAGCATTGCATATCTCCCTGACCCGAACGATCTCCCCATCGTCGAAGTCGACGGACTTCATGCTGTCATTTATTGACACGTCCAGTCTGCAGAATCTCGATGATTGTTCCCTGGAGCTCCTTTCTCTTCTCTAACGCATCCCTATATGCCTTCGCTTTTGCCCTAAGCACCCAATTTGGTAGTTCTGAGTACTCCACTGCCTATTTCGCCGCAACTCTGTCCCTGGTTGTACAAGCACGGTCTAACCTGGCTGTACGCATTTTCATCTCACTAAGAGTGAAAAGATGACGGTAGAGGCTATTCACCTCCGGGCCTGGTCCATGGACGCGATATGTTTTGCTGATAGAGGCCTTAAGCTGCCGAAGTAACATTTCGTATTCAGGGTCGCCATCCCCTGGAGTTCTGAGCTCGCGTACGCGTTCTCTATAGCATACGATATCTCTTTTTAGCTCTCTAAAGAGACTGGAAAGCTTGTAAGATATGTTGAGAGGGTGGCATCTTGCCCGGCATGGTAAACGTTTGATAAAGGCTGAGTTGGAATGCACGACGAGAAGGTTTCTGCGAAATAACTCGTGAAGTGGTCCTGAATGAGACCGGCCATATCTGAAGGCATATATAAATCTCTGCGTACCATCATGGCTGTGACCTGATGCTTTCTTAGGTCTCGTCATTTCGTCTTGTTTGTATGGAATCGGACGACGTACAAAATCGGACATGAGTGGGACATGATGGCGGGGCGGGGGCGGGGCGGAAGCGGGGCAAAGAGCAAAAATGTCTGATGTCCGGAACTGACCATCTGCTAGACATATTTAATGGACCCTGGATGAACAAACTTATGAATCTTTTCGGGATCCAGAGTAAGCATGTTATTCATTTACATTTTGCTAGCTTTCGTTGTGGAGGTCTTAGGTTTGGACGTGACCCCTGGCAAAACTGTGGATTTCGAGCTTCAGATCGGGACAATCACAGCCACTGGCTCGCTGGAGTTTGAACCTGGTCTCAATACGCCAATCACGTCAACTAAGTCACGGCAAACCAAGATTCCATAAACACCACGACTGCCACAGCCAACGCAAGCACTGACGAGTCGACTATAACTCAATTTATCTCAGAAACTATAGTACAAACTGTGACCGTCTCTGTCACTGGTCCATTTCTACGCCCTACACAACGACCTACGCTACGGCCTAACGGAACGTCACTTGGTACTGCCGGTACCATCGGTACCATAGGTACTCTGATCGGTACAGCGCCGACTAACAGCACGCCTGGCGGTAATATCACCTTTTCTCGCTCACCACCGGTCCCCACGGTTGATCTGCCGGTCATTTCAGGCGGAAGTTCTCTAGACCAGCGAGGCTGGTATCCTATGACGATGATAGTTCTTAGTGTCTTATCAATCTAAGTATCTACCTTAACTATAAATAGGAACTACGCCTAACGACTACTGAACTTAGTGATAAAACGTATTGTTTGATCCCCGCTATATCTCGATAGTGTTCTATCGAATATAAACCCTCAGTACATGTCAGACCCAGCTGAAGGCGATCAAACAGCTGGGTCTCGGCTTAGTTTGATCAGCCCCTGAAGGGAGCTTACTTTATGCGTTCTGATACAGTTGTCTCTCAGCCGCAGCTGTTTTTATGTGTATTTAAGGAGGTATTATTACTTTCTGTTGTTAGAGAGGACCTTTTAGAGGTCAACCTGATAATAGCTTCTTCTTCAGCCATATATGCTTCAATGTGTGATGTCAGGGTCTCATAGTACACATCGGACCTACTGTTAACACCTGTTAGTAGAGACGAGTCGTCACATCTGGCCGATACGTACCTAGTTTACTCTAAGACCCTAAGGATTACTCCTGACTAATAAAGGACTTTCTAAGATAGCTCCTTATTAGCGTAATTATCTTGCTAGCGCTGTTAAATTGGCGTTTAGTTTCAGCCGTAGGTAAGGCTATTATTAAGATATTAAACGCCATATAAGAAAGCTTTAAGAAACGCCGGACACTATAGTCAGGCTGTGACGGCCTAGTACAGCCTAGCCACTGAGCTTAGCAGGGCTTTTAGAATAGCTTCGGAAGCTCCATTTTACAGTGGAGCTGGGGACCTAGGGTAGCAGCTCCGTTAGAGCAGCTAACTACAAATACTGTAGATTTGAATTGGAGTGTCGCGCCCCACAAGTTGGCTTGGCAACACACACCTTTTTTTTCGACACATTCGCTCAATAACTTGTTAACGTATATGTTAATATCTTAACGCGCAAAGGAGGCGCGAAGACGCAGGTATAACCAAAATGTAGGGCTCGATGAGAGCGTCATTTTGATATATTATATATAAGTATATATATAAGGCGCGTAAAGTTATTGATAAAAAATCTTTTAAAAGCATGAGAACTGTAATCGCCGCAAAAGTTGCCAAGAATGCCAAGAGAACTCCGGAAT
>QJNU01000799.1:0-29971 GCA_004154915.1 Monosporascus ibericus | reverse complement strand
TATTTTTTATTTTTTATTTTTTATTTTTTATTTTTTATTTTTTATTTTTTATTTTTTATTTTTTATTTTTTTAACCTTTTTTATTTTTTATTTTTTTAATTCTTTTAATTTAATTTTTTTTTATTTTCTTTTATTTAATATTTTTTTTTCTTTTCGAATACGACCAGATATAATGTTAGCAATAAAAAAATTATAAAAAAAAGAAAATTTTACGTACCTAACAAAAATATAAATAACTTAATCTTTAAAATAAAAATTTTAAAAAGAGAAAATCGTATTATAACCTAATATATTTAATACGCGTAAAAACGGTCGGATTAAATATAAGTTAACCTTTTTCTTTTAATTATGTAATCCAGGATGGTTAAACGGGATCGGTTCGACCATATTCGACTATAAGAAGCATATATATACTTATTAATATCATAATCTAGATAGCTTCAACTTGTAATATAACTTAGTTACCTAGATTACTTTTTGATAATCTGTTATTACCAAACGTGATTATTATTTACTCTATTACTTAGTTTCCCACGACATTACTGCCAACATAAACCGTACGACTAGGTTTAATAATTGGTTAAACCTCTTAGCCGTCATAGAGAGGTACATACCTTGCTGGCTAAGGAACTACTAATCATCGGGCACATTTTCGTGATAATCACTGAAAAACTCTATTTAAATTTGTTCGCTTAGCTGCTCCAAAAACATTCTACCCTCCGGTGTGATATTTAGGTCGTCAGGCACATGAACTCTACCCCTGGTAATCACTATTTTCAGTTCATCCCGAGTCGGTGGATGATGTGTCGAGACTCGCTCAAACTTAGCACCATGTTCGACGTCAGTGTCACTATCACCAGCCTCCTTTTCACGCGGCCGCCGCCACTTCTGCCCCACCTCCTCCGGCGTCCACCAGTAGTTCGGAAAACGTCTCTGGATGTTGTTCAGCAGCAAAGCGACGCATTGCATCAGAACGCAGCCCAGGACGACCACCGGAAGCAGGAACCATCCGAGCTGCGCGATATGTCTGTCGACCACGGCCAGCAGCGCCGTAGCTCCGGCAGGCGGATGTATAGTACCGGTCAAGGCCATGACGGCCACGGCGCTGGCGCAGCTGAGAGAGCCGGCCACCCATATCAGGTGGTGTGATTGCGGGCCCAGCTCAAAGAGCTTGTTGATCACGATGCCGATGACCGATGCGAAAATCTGGCCGAGAATAGCGTTGCGAGGCTGCGCCAGCGGCGAGTCTATGGCATAGAACTCGAGAACAGCTGCGGCACCCTGTACGGTTTATCATTGGTTAGAATCACCCACGCCACATACGTAAGGAAAGGGACGGGCCGTACGAAGCTTCCAACGATGATTGGGGCTCCGTGGTCCGCAAACGACGGAATTTGGTGGCCAACGACCTCGATGACAAGTATGCTGCAGAACACTCCGAGGAAAGCCCAGAAGACCATCACAATGTTTCCGAGTGGCTGCTGGTGCTCTTTCCTATGGCCAAAAAAGCGGGCGATAGGAGCCGGAAGGTACTTGAACGGCGGCGGGGGGAGCCATGGATTCACATAGTTGTCGATGTTGAAGTGCCAAGACGACGGGGCGAATCGGAAAGGCATCAGGACCAAGACTGAAGCATATGTACGTCACTCATGAATGACAGGAAGAATTCATCGATTTATTATGCCTAGGAGCCCTTGGAAATAAGATGAATGGATCCCGCTGTCCAGCCTTACAAGCCAAACGCAGCTGCTCACCCAGGCGCGCGGACAACGCCATCCGGGACCTTCCATATTTAAAGACGCCCTTACCACCCTCCCCAATTCCATGACACGCTCGCTGTCATTCCTGTGAAGTCGTCATTTAGGAAGTTTAAGTTTCACAATGGGCTTGGTTTCTCTTGGAGTAGCGCGGCATTACTAACTCAAACCTTACTTATACGTCCAATAGGCGCGTTATGACTAAAAGCGGTGTCATATTTGGTAACGAAAATTCCCAAAACGGTCAGCTACGGGACACGGGATCCGGCGGCGGTTTTGTGGATCCGGGGTCCGTGACGACATCTCCGCGGAGGTTCCACAGGCCCGGGAAACGGGGCTGTTCTCTAGCGATTTCTTTACAGGAACCATCCGAGACATCGTCTCAAGGAGTTCTTACTTTGTGCGTGAAACCTAGGAGGCTCGATATTTGATTCGGACTACGGATCGCAGCAGGGAAGGTGGTGGCTTGGAAAACCCAAAAGCCATCGGATACAGCCATGCCTAGGCCCATATACAGTAGCTTGGTCTTGGCCCCAATACTTCAGCCCTATACGGGGACTACCTACAGCCACGTCCGGCCTCTCTGCCACAGCTGTTCTTCCGTATATAAACAAGCTTCTCTACCTTCTTATTCCGAGCTAGGACTTTTTGGAGGTCAACCAGATAAAATCTACTTCTTCATTTGCAAATGCTTCATTCAGCGTGTCATGTCAGGGTCTTATGAAACCGCTCAAGACGAGCTCCATGTAGTGCAGTGACGCATTTCGAAAAAGGACTGCCTCACTACCATTGAAATCTGAACAGTGCCGAAAAATGGGAGGCCCCACAATCTGGCGGGACACTATTTCAGTTCTCATAACTGCTCCGGTCGCGATCCCGTCCGTCCGCAACGCCAATACCTGGACCGTTCGGCTCGAGCGTAGTGCGCATCAAATATTCGACGGCGTTCTAGCGCTCGGAGTGCCTTTGGGGCTAAGGCTCGGGCTTCGGAACTCGGTGAGCGTACGATCGAAATGAAAGTGATGCCATTAGCCGTGGTCGTGGACGGAGACTTCTCGGCATGATGCAATCTCTTTGACGGCCTACGACTTGAGAGGTGAGACAGCTTGCAATCTCCGAGCAATCCGCAACCCATGTTCAAATTCCAACACTGCGACCGCCATGGATCCGGCTACCTTATTCTGATTGATGTTCCAAGCATGTTTGTTCGATCTTACTCGAAAAACGCGTCCCCTTGCATATAGTCTCCACTAGCTTTTGTCATCTCCCAACCGCGATTCCTGTACCTCTTCGGCCAGATGCCGCATCGTCCCGGCGCCAGGATACCATTAGGGTCCAAGGCATCCTTCAGCTTCTCATTAAACTTCATCAACGCGCCGTCGTTCCAGTTGTAGGTCCCCGCGACCTGATCCATGAGCACCAAGTGCGTCCGATACTCGCCGTAGCCGTACGCCGCAGCGTCGTCGATCATGCAACGGAGGCAATCCAGCGCCGCCCTCCGACGCGCGGGGTCGGCGCGGTCGAACACGATCTCGACAATGAGGTGCATCTCGCGGAGGCCGACGCAGAATACTGGAAAGATGTCGATGCCGAACTCGTCGTGCCTCCTCTTCGCCAGCGCGAACAACCTCGTCGCGTCGGCGCCGCGGATGGGGCTGACGGGTGAGAAGGCGATGTGCGCGCCGTTCGGCATCCAGTTGACCCATCGCAGCTCCTGGATGTCCGGGACGCCCGCGGCGACGCGGTCCCGGGCCCAGAAGTCCTCGTCCGGCGGCAGTGTCGACGGGTCGATGCGCCGCGCGCCCGCCACACGCTTGAACTCCGCGTCTATGATCGAGAGCTTGTATTGACGGATGTGCGGCGGTCCATACGCCATGCCGTAGTAGATCCAGGTGCAGTCGCCCACTGGCGTAGCGGCCGCGGCTGCGTGGATCGCCTCCTCTGGAATGATACCGCTCCCTGTGTAATAAGCACTCCGCGGCTTGCCGCGCGATGCGAGGGTCTGGGTGATATGACGCAACTGTGCCACGTTCTCCAGGATATTGCTGATACGGAGCGGCCGGATGATCTCGATCTGGATATTCCGCGGTTAGTGATTATCTAACAGGATTGTTATGCAATCCCTCAGCTATGCTTACCAAGTCAGGGAGGTCGTCTTCATTGGGGAAAGTATACATCTAAGAGGGTGAAAGTTAGCATGTATCGGCCGTGTGATTCATATCATATGCCTCACAAAGCTTTCATATCCACCAGGATTAGGCATCAACGCCATCCCCATCTTGGTCACGATGCCAAAGTTAGACTGTGAGAATATTCCGCTAGGGGAAAGGGGTCAGCTAACTCTCTAGTAACGCATGCGCGGGTTGGTAACGTCTTACTCTGAATAAGGACCGAAGCCATATGGAAAGGTTTGCCAAGTGTTGTTCCCCGGCAGAGCCCCCATGCCCGTCCTGATGACCTCTCCAGTCGGCAACACGACTTCTAAGCCGCTATGACAAGCCCAGTGGTCGCCATACGGTGTATACCCGACACCTCTGTCTACAGCATTCCCCAAGACAGAGCCGCCGCCGACGTCGGGCACATCAATCCATAGATGCTCGTAACCCCGGGCTTTAATCTCATTATACAGCGCAAAGTATGATACGCCAGGTTCGATAAGACATGTACAGTCCTCTGGACTGATATCAAGGATTTTGTTCATTCGCTTGCCGAGGTCGATCACTACCGATCCGCGTACTCTGGGCGCCGCGCCGCCGTATCCGACTGGTCTCGTTAGCGCCCAGCTTCCATTACGTTACACAGTTGATGATGTGCATACAGTTTCGACCCATCGAGATCGGGAAGATAGGGATCTTGTGTCTGTTCGCCCACAGCACGACCTGCTGGACCTCTTCGGTACTTCCAGGATACACGATTGCCGAAGGGACCAGTTCCTCGTCATCGACAATTGCCATCATGTCATGAGTGTTTGGGTCTGCAAAGGTCAATGGGCAGCTAGCATCATGTTTTCCGTATCTGACTCACGTTCCATATACCTGTACATCCAGGCCCATATTAGCAAGCAACATCGTCTCACTACGGCAAGCCCGGGACTCAAGGTGCCCAAATACTCACCATCCATCCTTCAACGGCTTGTCATTTCTCTCGACATTATCTGCACCCAGATGCTTGCGCAGCTCCTCGAGGGCGTCAAGGAAGACCGGCTCTTCCACGCCGGGGGGGATCACTGGGAGTCTCTTCCTCGATGAGTGAGGCTTGGTCCTCGTCTCGAACACGGACGCTTTTGCCTCTCTAGCCTTTTCAAGCAGGAATCCCGGGATCCCTGAGTGCGCCTCCGACAGGAGCGGCACGTCTGATTCTGCCTCCGTCGAGAAGGACATCATGTAACACTCCGTCCGTACAAGTCGGCCTATGCGGAAAGCACCAGGATTTAGGTGGAAGCAGTCTTACTATAAACTCCCTTCTGACTGTAGTCGGGGATCCCACTACCCCGCAAAGAGAGAGTCTGTGTTTTGCCGGGGCAATGCTACAGTATTTGCAGATCACATGATACCAACTATGTCATCCGAGTGGATACCCCGGTTCTATGATGGCAGAAAGCATTATATTAGATATCTGGAGAATGTTACTTGATCTTAGCTGATTTGAAATGATAGCATATCATATAACATCAGTTAGTTACGCAGTAAACTGCCTGAGCCACACGCAACTTCTCGCCTGTGTTTGATTACTAACCTAGCCATAACCGAGAACAGCACTGTGTACTCGTTAAGCAATGTGTTCATAATTTCATCCAGGTAGGCGGTGTCTAGGGGTGGTCTTTACAAGTATGGAAATAATAATTTCGCTGACGTAGCTTAAGGTTTGCTTGCGGCCGCCTTCCAGTCCTCCATGTACGGTAGATTCACGCCGGCTGGGGACTTGTTCGCCACGTTGACCAGCCTCAGGATGATGGGATTCTTCGCACCAGCAGTGAACTGTCATTGCAGCCGTGATCGCGTTCTTTTTGGCCGGGAATCACCTTCCATTACGTTCAGGACTTATCCCTACCAATGACACTCCGGGGATTCCTAGGTGGTGTATAACTTTGGCCATGAAATGAAGGAAGGCTTGAGCCTAGTTTCCGAAATAGCTGAGCGAAAATTAGGTTTGCGAGAATGTCGCTTTAGAGTGCGAAGGGAATGAATGGATGACGGACGGAGCGCTCCAAGCAATTCAGTGAAATACCAAATAGCTACGAAGTAGATGAAGAGACGGGTGCTCTTCACTATCATCCATGTAATTTCAAAAGACCGTGCGAACTTTTGTGAGATTTAAGACCTGATACTGTCCCGCCATAGTGTGGGGCCTCACTTTTTTTTAGGTCTGACAACTTTCCAGTTCGCAGTTGCTGACCTAGCGTGCCTTGATCACGACACTGCGTTAGCGTCAGTAAGGTATACGGCATGGTCGACTCGAGAGACGCGGTTTCTACTGCGAAGGCATAGTACTTTCGTATACCAGTTAGACGCTCACTTCTGCGGTCCATGGCAAATGTCATGTCGTACGATCGCTGCCATGTAGCTAGGTGATTCTGATGTCGACTTGAGAGCCCATCACGCGACCCACGGAAAATATCTAGCCTAGACTAATCTCCTCGAAGCTCTTCTCAATAATAATCATCGCTCCTCTAACCTATCCAGTCACTGATTGCTACAGACTTTGACATTCAATGGGAAGAAACTTTGTTCCTTGGTCCGTGCGCCGTTTTATCACATGCAAATCGGGGAAACAGGAGGAGCTCCTTCAGCTATGATGTAATTGACAAGGATACCCGTTTTGATGTTTGGCAAACGTTGGACCTCTCAAAACGTCGTGGAGTTCCCGTGAGGAGACCGGCTTTTGGGAACATGAAGGTCTTCCATAAATCATCGTAGGAAATTTTATATCCACTTCGTCTCATCGTAAGGCTCTACATAAAAGGTAGATAGGAAGAATCTATAAAATGCCTTCCCAATCGCGGGTTGAGAACCCGTTATTTCATCCCTTCCTCTTCATCTACCAAGTTTGGCAGTGGCTGGTTGACATAATCTTGTCTCCGACACCCCCGGAGCCGCAGCAACGCCTCGGACGACCGAAAATTGCGGTTATTGGCGCCGGTATTACCGGCGTCACGGCTGCGTCCCACTGTATCGGTCATGGGTTCGACGTGGTCATCTTCGAGGCTGGCAGCGAGGAGAACGTTGGTGGAATCTGGAGCGTGAGTGACTGCATTGCTATTACAGCCTATGAAAAAAGCGTGGGTACTAACAGCAGTATTAGAAAGTAAACAACACTTCGAGCCTGCAGATCCATTCTCTCATGTATAGGTTCCATCCTTCTGTAAAGTGGGAGCATGGCTATCCGGATCGCCAACAGATCGTCAGCCAAGTGAGGCAGATCTGGAAGAAGTACGGCTTGGACACCAGGACCAAGTTCAATACGAAGGCAGAGAAGGTATATCAGGACCAAAAGGGTCGTTGGATCATTAATGACACGTCGAATGGCCGCTTCGAGGGCCTCATTGCGGCCGTCGGGACCTGTGGTGACCCTAAAATGCCCAGGATAGACGGAATGGACAAGTTCAATGGGCCGATCTACCACTCGAGCCAGTTGACCGGGTAAGTGTTAATGGCTAACTTCAGTCTGGAATCGGATGACTAACAATTAAATCAGCAAGGACGTCAACAACAAGACGATGATAGTTATCGGCGGCGGCGCCAGTGCCGTCGAAGCTCTGGAGTACGCGGCCGACGAAGGGGCGAAAAAGACGTCCATTCTTTCGCGAAGCGATAAGTGGATCATTCCCCGCAACGCCATCGTCGACATCCTCCTGTCCCTCAACATCTGGGGCCAGGAGACGACGCTGTCCTGGATCCCGGAGAAGCTGCTGAGGAAGTTCTTCTACCGCGGACTCGAGGACATCGCGCCGGAGAACAAGGGGGTCTTCGAGGAGACGCCGATGGTCAACTCGGACGTCATGGACAGGCTGCGGTCGGGCGAGGCGGAGTGGGTGCGGTGCGACATCGAGGGCTTCGGCGAGCGGGGCGTCGTCGTCAACCAGCGCGACAAGGGCGTGCCCAAGGGCGGCCCCGGGCGTCGCAGGAACGTCGAGGGCGACGTCGTGGTCATGGCGACGGGGTACAAGCGGCCGCCGCTCGACTTCCTGCCGGACGAGTGCTTCGAGGAGCCCTACGGCCCGCCCAACTGGTACCTGCAGGTTTTCCCGCCGCCGCACCCATCCATCGCCGCCATCAACTGCACCTATGTCAACGCCATCGGCACCGTGGGCAACTGGCACATCGGCATCTACACGCGCATCCTGCTGATGTTCCTCTCGGACCCGCTGACGCGGCCGGGGGCCTTCTGGATGCGCCGATGGATTGACATGACGCGCTTCCTGAAGGCCACGGCGCCCACGGGCGCCTTCGACTTCTTCACGTACCTCGAGCTTGTCTGGTGGTTCGTTTTTTGTATTGCTTTCAACCCCTTCCGTTGGAAGTGGGCCTTCTTCGTCTTCTTCGGCCTCGGCTTCGCGCTGCCCCGCCGCGTCGTCGAGAGCGAGGACTACGTCCGCAACGGCTTAGGGATGGGTACTAGCGGCGAGAACGAGGGCAAGGATACCGGGAAGAGCATGTAGGGAGGAGCGGGATTTGGGGGCATTCCACCCTTTGATAGGACACGGTTTGCTCCGTTTGAGCGAAGTTTAAATTCGGCGCCCAGGATTGGGAATATTGCAATGGACAGTGTGACTAACCTGATGTTGGTTGTCCTTGTTCATTAAATAGTCTCTTGCGAGTAAGAGGATTATACGTGCAAGTATTTATATCTCAAGGGCTAAAGTAGTGAATTTAACCAGAGGTTCACCTCTTTCCCCTGTCTCTCCGGCCGCCCTCCATTACCTTGACTTTCTTGCTGAACCTCTCGCCAATCTCCCTCGTCCCGCTATTGAGTCCGCTCCCCCGCGCACTGTCCGTCGTCTCGCGCCCGCGTTTGCGGCTCTTCTCCAGCAGGGCCTTGGTGCCGCTCGAGGCGCCCTGCCTCTGGCGGTCCGTGAGGCGCGAGATGCGGTCGACGCCCTCGCCAAGCTCGCGCCACTCCTCGCCACCGAAGGTCATCTTGCCGCCGCGGCCTTCCTCGCGGGCGCGGCGTTTCGCCTTGTCTTTCTTGCTCTCGTTGGGCAGGCGCACGAAGTTGGTCTCCTCATACTCGCGGCGGCGCTCCTCCTCGGCCCGCTCCGTCGCTGTCTTCATCCCGCGCCCGCGCCGCACGATGTCGGCGCCCACGCTCGGTTGCGCCAGCGGCGCCGCCGACAGTTCCTGCGAGACGTACTCGTCCATCGTCGCCGATTTCGTGGGGCGTCGTTCTGCGCGCTCCCGGCGCTCCGTCGCCGGCATCACTGTGGGCGTGATCTTCGGGGGGCGGTACACGCCCGTCTTGTCCTTGGCCACTGCTGCTGCCGTCATGCCCACGGGTTTCGTGATTGGGATGAAGCCGTGGGCTCCGGGTGCGTAGCTCTTGGCCCCCGGGTCTCTGGTAGACCTGTCTAGCCCGTCTGCTTCCTCGGCGTCCCCGTCATCGTCTTCGCTGCCCTCCTCAGAGCCGGACTCGAACTCCCCGTCACGAGCCTTGGACCTCTTCAGGGCCTCTGCCTGCTTTGCTTGCTGCGCATTGCGGTCTCCGTTGTCGGCGGCGCGTATGATCTTGTCCAGCTGGAAGCGCAGCTTCTCCTCGAGCGGTCGGACGCCCTTCTCCAGGTAGAGTCGCAATTCGACGAGCTTCTTGACTACTGTGTCTGGGAGGTCCGGGGATTCGCCGTGGTTGTTGTCTGAGTCTGATGCTCCACTCTTTGCGTTCCGGATCTTGAGCAGAATGAGGAAGACGAGGTTCTGTAGGTAGGAGAGTAGGAGCTCGTTCTTGACGTCGAGTAGGGAAACGCCCTCTTTGGTGGGCTCGATAATACCGGCGAGCTTGGGAGTCGCCTCGAGGGCCGAGTTTAAGGAATGTGATAATGAGTCTAGCAATGCTGGAAGAGAGGCCTGGGCTGCCATTGCTTTGTGCGAGGCCAGGGTCGTGGAGAGGCGGCTTCACAGAGGGGGGGCCTTCTATCAATACGAGAGACTCTCTACGGCAGGGAAGAGAACCGAAAAATTATTTGGGCGATAAGGATAAGCGGATCGAGATAACGACAACGACAATGCTTAGTGTAGCGATAACGATAAGTCAGGCTGGTTTGCGGGTGGATTAGGTACGTACCGGTCGGAGTAATGGACCCCCAAAGCTCCGCCATGACGAATGTTTGGGGGTTTCCTCTTTTGGGGACAGATGTCAAGGCTTTGAAGCTCCTGAATCGAAATTATTTTATTTCCAAGTCGGTTGGTTAGCCGGATCAACGTTCAGTAAGGCAACCGTACGTACGTACCTCTTCAACGGCATTTCAATATCTCGCACATAACCGCACAGAGAACAAACACATCTGGGCAGACCCTCGTCCTGCCCTAAAGCCCAATCTATCTCATTGACAATTAATTATATTTAAAGCAGTTCCTATCAAGTTGCACGCATCTGTCGCTGTTTTGAGTCTGCCGAGGGTTTATATAGAGAGCCCTTGCGCTCGCTTATCGCCCTGATCAGCCTCTTCTTACCTATCTATCTCCTGGTCAACGTGGGTCTTTCCAATTCTTTAGGTCGAGTGACAGCCTCACTTCGTCAGACATTTAAGAGGACGACACTGACAATCCAAAACCAGTCATCATGAAGTCTAAGATGGTGGCGCCTTCATCGGCGCTGCTCTCTGGCGCGCTTCTGGTCCTGTCCCAGCTTACGTCCGCCTTCTATCTCCCCGGCGTCGCACCGACTTCATACAAGCCCGGCGATCTCGTTTCCCTGAACGTTAATAGCGTGAAGCCGGTCGCCGCGCAGCGAGATTCTCTGCTCCACTCCGTCATGTCATACGACTATTACAACGAGAAGTTCCACTTCTGCCAGCCTGAGAACGGCCCCCAATATGTCTCCGAGAGTCTGGGAAGCATTCTGTTTGGTGATAGGATAATGACCTCGCCCTTCGAATTGCATATGGCCCAGAATGAGACCTGCAAACAGCTCTGCGAGGCCACATACGACCGATTCTCGGCGCATTTTGTCAACAAGCGCATTCTTAAAGGTTACGCGCTGAACTGGCTGGTCGATGGATTGCCGGCTGGGCAGCAGATAGTCGACGAGCTCACGCAGACCACCTTCTATAGCCCGGGTTTCGCCTTGGGCTACACCTCTATCGGTGAGAGTGACCCCGAGGTCTTCTTCAATAACCACTACGATATTTTGGTCGAGTACCATGAAGTCAGCGGACAAGCAGACCAGCTGAGGGTCGTTGGTGTCATTGTCCAGCCGAGCAGCAAGTCGTATGACGGGGATGCCGACTGCGGTGACCACTCTCCCGTTGTCCTCTCCGAGGGGAAGGAGGCTGAAACGAGGGTTAAATTCACCTACAGCGTATACTGGACCAAGTCGGAGACGGCCTGGGCCACGCGTTGGGACAAGTACTTGCACGTTTTCGACCCCAAGATCCACTGGTTCTCCCTCGTCAACTCGGCTGTCGTCGTCATTTTCCTGACTGTTACCGTCACCTCTGTTCTCTTCAGGGCTTTAAAGAAGGACATTGCGAGGTACAACCGATTGGACTCGATCAACCTCGAGGATCTGTCTGGCACATCCGCCCTAGAGGACGGAGTTCAGGAGGATTCGGGCTGGAAGCTAGTGCACGGGGATGTCTTCCGCACCCCGTCGCATCCTCTCCTGCTCTCCGTCTTCCTTGGCAATGGCGCACAGCTGTTCGTTATTACCGGTTTCACCATCTGCTTCGCGTTGCTGGGTTTCTTGTCGCCGTCGAACAGAGGCTCTCTAGGTACTATCATCATGTTCCTTTACACCCTTCTCAGTTTCATAGGAGGTTACGTCTCCTCGAGAACCTACAAGTCCCTGGGTGGTGAGAAGTGGAAATTGAACATCGCCTTGACCCCGATCCTGGTTCCCGGCATCGTCTTCTCGACCTTCTTCCTGCTGAACCTCTTCCTCTGGGCCAACAACGCTTCTGGCGCTGTTCCGTTTACGACCATGCTTGTCATCATTGCTATCTGGTTTGTCATATCGGTACCTCTGTCGGTGGCTGGCTCTTGGCTAGGCTTCCGAGCTCGCCCTGTCGAGCCTCCCGTACGGACCAACCAGATCCCCCGCCAGATCCCGCCCACCACCACTTACCTCAAGCCCGTCCCGAGCATGCTGCTCGTCGGCATCTTGCCCTTCGGTGCCATTTTCGTGGAGCTGTACTTCATCATGAGCTCGATCTGGTTCAGCAAGATCTACTACATGTTCGGCTTCCTGTTCCTCTGCTACGGCCTGATGATCATCACCTGCGCCGCGGTTACGGTACTTATGGTGTACTTCCTACTGTGCGCCGAGAACTACCACTGGCAGTGGAGGTCGTTCTTGGCGGCGGGCATGAGCGCAGGGTATATCTTTGCTAACGCCCTGATATACCTCGTCAGCAAGCTTCAGCTCAGCGGCGTCTCCGGTATCGTTTTGTATACCGGATACAGTGCCCTGATCTCGTTCCTCTTTTTCATCCTCACAGGTATGCGCCCTTTGTTTTGCCCTTTATACCCGTGTATCTCGGCCCTGACGTCTTCGCTAGGCTCCATTGGATTCTTCTCGAGTTGGTGGTTCGTGCACAAGATCTACGGTTCCATCAAGATTGATTAAGTCTGCTCAGAGAGCATCGCAAGACGCGGCACGTCCTATCGCACAATTTGCCCCTACCCGCGAGAGTCTCCGCGGCCCGACTGGAAAAAGAGAGTAAATAAAAGCCATGTAGCACCGCCGCCGCCTTGTCCTGTACGAAGAGAATAACCACGGAAGAAATTCATCAGCGTCCTTCCCTCCCCGCTTTAGATGACAAAATTTCCGGCCATTACTTTTCCCAACCTGTGTAGATCGAAGGCACGCGAAAGATGTTAAGAGAGCTGAACCGCGCTGCAATGGGGCGGCGGAGGGCGAGGGTTAATCCATTTGGTATGTAGGTTGGGTTTGAACCGGCGTTTTGAGGAAAACACCGCAGGTTACGGGGTGGGTTTTTATACGTGCTTGGCATTCAGGGTGTCGCACACCAAACCTGTGTGTATATATATATATTTGGGTGTGGGTATGTATGTGGTGCATTTGGCCCGATGGCCTTCCCCCCCCCCCCCCTTCTTCCTGATCTATCCTATTGGCAAAGCTGGTCGGCGTTGGGGGTAGCACCGGAGGCTCTCGGCGCGAAAGTACGGTGATAGAGCGGGCGACAATATTTGCCTAGGTAGCCTACTGATGTAGAAGAGGGAAAAAACCATCACCAACATCATCGTCTCCCGTCTTTATTACGTTACAAAGTCATTTACCTACGCATTTTGCCGGCGTCGGGGCATGTGAAGAGGTGCCCTATTGGTGGTCGATGGTTGGTCGCACAGTCGGCTGATTGATCCATGTGTTGTTGGGTTGATTGCCGTTACGGTGTCACCGCACCCGCAGCAGCAGCAGCAGTATTTCGACAGACGTCAAAACTACATAGGCTTCTATAGGTTCGCATGCCGTGGAACTCGTGCGAGATATCGGGTGAATGAGAGAGAAGCTGGCTGGCCGGCTGGCTGGCCGGCTGGCTGCCTCTCTGCTGCTGGACGACGATCATTTGTCCTCTCTACCGCCCCACCCACTACCCCGACTGCCTGCATGGCATTGCCTACCAGCCTGCCTATCTGAGGACACCTCCTCTACCTCCTCTCAGGTTGGGCTATACATACTTGCACACGCACATACCGCACAGTAGCTTCCTCGGCCTTCTCATAGGCCTTCTGGGCTAATAAACTCATACTAGGCAACGTAGCAGTTAACGAGACCTTGGGCAGGGGACGATCGTGGGACCCGATCATCATCAACGGAGAGCATGGGGCGGCAGCCAGCCCGCCACCCAGCCCTACCTTATGTATGTATATAGTATAGGGAGCCGAAGAGCCGCAGCGGGGACGCAACCATCCCCACTTGTCCATCCTTCAAATCCTCCTGGTAGAATAGGGTAGCAGTGAAGGATTTACAGTAGCAGGGGATTGTGGGTGGGGCGGGTGTTTTTGCTACTATCGGTGGCGTTAGGTTCACGGTCTTAGGGGGGTTTTCTCTGTGATTGGTACGGGGATCAGCGATATTGTGCTTGATGGTTGTTACATATTGGTGCTAAGCAAGAGCACTCGTTGGCTTCCAATGGCTACCATAGGAATAATCGAGGCCACCGGCGGGTAGCATTGAATTAGGCATCGCGTGTTCTGCAATCACTAGATTAGCTGGTAGATACTTTAGTTGATAGGGCTCCCAGGGTCGTTTATATTATATTCTACCTAGCACAAATAGGGAGGAAAGACTGGTATGACATCTGCACATTAGCGTTCTCTACCATGCGCCAAGGGAATCATCAGCAAGAGCGCATCTCGGCCGAGACGCGTTTTCTCGCAAATGGGCCAATCTCCGAGACGATCAAATCCCGCCGGGGGGGCCATGCATTGGTCTCTTTTGTACTTCGTACGGTTATGGGGCGATCAACCATAGCTCATCATCGGACGGATACGGAGGAATTGATGACTTTAAATCCAAGCCCGCCCCCTCACATGGCACCTCCTGTAGCGCGTTAGTCTTTCCTGGGACTGTAGCGGAGGCAAGGGTGATAGGTTGTTCCCCCTCGCTTTCGTATTGCCGTCACCCAATGGAGGCTGCCGATGCCGCCAAAGTGGTCGTGCGTTCGTGAATATCACTGCAATGCCAAGCATATTATCGTATGGACGCATGCGGAGGTGGAAGACACTCCTCACGTCGAGCCCCTTCCCCATTGAATCGTTATTGGTTAGCAACGTCCAAAGGCCGTCAGATTAACGACGCCCGACCGTCAAATTGATCCCATCCATCTCTCCCGCACGTGTGCTGTGGGCTGGTAGGGGTCCGCATGTCCGTACGGACATGTCGCCTCGCGTATTCCGGGAGTGTGATTACGTGGACCTTCTACGGTTACGGTTTACTAAGTGCGTCACTGGCGCGCCCTACAGCCTTTTTCGCTGGCTGGGTGCAGCGAAATAAAGGAGTCTATATATCGAGGGCAGCGCACGCTACGGAACGCGGCCGCTGGCCTCGTGGGTTATGAAACCCCATTTCGAAGGTTTGGCTCGACACCACCCGATCGCCGCCGGCGCGACTTTACGAGACGCTCCATTCTGGAAGCTGCACGATAATAGATGGTTACTGTGGACACTGCTCTGCCAGGTGGCTGGCCGACGGGCAGGTGCCCATTTGGGGCACTGAGTATTATTCCACGTGCGGGACGGGAAGGGCGATGATGCTGCCGCATTGCAAGCGGAGGGAATCAACCCAGGGTCTATGCGGAGGCAGAGTACCCACCTTATGAGAGCTCCAATACTGAGAGCTATGGACCACTGGCTTTATCTTGCGCGTGATCGGTATCCCGCCGCGGAGTACCCGACAGGGCGATGAGCAGAAGCGATCTCGGCGGCTCGGCGAGGAGCTGGGGGAAAGTAAACACAGACTTGGACTCACAGGGACCCTTCGACAATGAGTGATCTCCGCTGGGGGCTCAAAGGAGGGAAAGGCGTGTAGTAGCATGTGGAAGCAGGGGAGAGCTATGCTTCGTGGATATCCGATTCGACATATTCGCCAATTGTTCGGCTGCGTGGAGACCAGAACGCTGCGGTTCTTGCTCCAATTGGTAATTTCGTTTTACAGCGCGGCGCGGCGGTCGCTAACTGATCCTTTAATCCGCCACGAGCTACCCGAACTCCGCAGATGATATCATGGTTGGAGTCGACCTTACATATAAAACCCACGACGGCCTTCACAATAATCCGTGCTGGTTTCTTCGAGGGGATGCTCGGGAGGCTTCATACAGAAGGTGCACGACCGTTTTCGGAACCCGAAGGACCAGCTCCTCTCGCAGGGGTCGATGAATCATTTAGGATGTGCTCACCGGCAGCGATGAGCCAGCGTTCAGGCTAGTCGATGACGTCTCATTGGAGCGTTGTAACCCACCGTTGGACAGCTATCGAAACGACATCGGATCGAGGACTAGCTACTGGTTGAATATCGGCTTGCGGATGTATATGCGGGATAGTACAGGAAGAATGATATCCGAGAGACGAGGGTTGAATGCACGCATGCTGGGACTCGCAGATACGACGAATACTTACGGCAAAGTATAGACGAGGGACAATGTCGGACATGCTCGAATCCCAGGTTGCAGTAGGGCCGGCTGCTTTTCCATCACAGGGGCACGGTCATGATTCCTTCATATATCCTCATGCCTTCCGAGGTTACTATACCTGAACCCCCCCCCCCTTTCTCATTGTTCTGCCTCGGTAGATATTTCCCACTTATCTGGAATTTCTTCTTCATAAACTCTGCCTTGAGATTTTGTTCTTGGCGTCAGCGACTGGCGGATGGGTATCCTCCTGGTCCATATGGGGCTCCGCATCCCTGCTCATTTCGTGAGTTGCGAATGAGCAGCTCACCTGCATCATGGTTGAGGTACGTTCCCATTCGATCTCCTGTATTCGAATATGAGTGGCCTTCCGTGTTCCGTTTGGAGTTCATGGGGTCCTCATGAACCTTAACAGCACCCTCGAGCGGCGTGGACTTTAACCAGAAACAAGTTCCGTCTCGTTGCCTAATGTATTCGGGTGATGCTGAACTGTGTCATCACTCCTTTCTGAAGTCGCCAACCCGATTTATGTCTACTGCATCACGTACCGCTACCGACCCGTTAGGTCAACCGACTCCTTCAAGTTCGAGGACCAGGAGCTCGCAAACTGGGGGGACAATTCCTTCCTTCGAGGTGATGAGGGAATTTATCATTGGCACTTCCTTCTCATGTCGTTTGGATTTCTGTCGGTGGCGAGTGGGGGGTGGACAGCTCAGGTGACCCGGGATAATGAAGGTTAATCGGTTGGATGCCAGAGGACGTCTTTGATTCTACTTCGGCAACTACCTTCCTCTCATACCAAGCGAGACCTGCGCTGTGCCCGAATCTGCCGAGGCACAAATGGCATCTCGACAGGGGTGGTTTGGGTAACAAGCGACCGATGGTGGTGTACAGCCAATTTTATTATCGCCAATATCAGTCATGTCTAATCTGTGGAAACCACTAAGTCGAGGGTTGAGGGTGTGAACAAGGTCCGCCGGCGTTGGCAAGGGTGATGCTCACGCACACGCACCCACGCACAAGGACATGGTTTCGAGTGTTTGACTTCTTCAGGAGGGAGTTACTTATTAGCATCATGGAAATGGCAAGGAGCAGGATGGGGAGCGATTGGAATCGTGCCTGGAATCTTCGATCGTCCCCCTATCGGATCCGACGTGAATCAAGCCGACATCGTCGGTCTCGAACGACATACCATCGATCTGGTTATACTGTTGCGGAGTTCGGGTCGGCTTGGAGCATTGCTCTGATTGTGCTGTGAGCAATAGACATGGATAGTCTCAACTTTTCGTTCCTTTGATCCGATCCCCGATTCATTCAACGCCGATTACGGTGGAGCAGCCTACGCCATCATGGCGACAGCTTGCTGGGGACTAGGGCTTAGGTGCGATGGTGGTGCCAAAGTCTTTCTCCTGCCCTTGAGAGGCAGTGGCCGTTGATAAGGCGGGCTCCGGACAGGAATTACGGTATCAAGTTTATCGGGGGAAACCCATGACTCAGCGATATATCCTGTCCGATCTGAAGGTTCAGACGACAGGGGTCAGTGGAGAACAGCCGTCCTTGATCATACTCTGGCTACTCTCGCTCCCCGGGCTGCTGCGGCACAGCAATTTCCCCTTTTCAAACCCCCTTTGCGGAATGAACGACCTTGTTTCCACTGAATTCCACGTTTTAGTATTGTTGACCTCGGTTCTTCCCTCAGAGGAGCGGTTGCGGAATCGCAGCAACCTGGAACAGTCGAGACGGTAGAAGCGTTGGCATGCGATCTCGACTATTCGTCCCACGCGCACCATTTTGATCCATCGAGTCCCAGGGCGTTACGATCGCACCCAATCCGCCATTCTAGCCACACACAGAATCTGACCACGACAGGTCGATCGGGTTAATCGCCAATGCGAGAATAGGGGTTTACAGTCATGAGCATCCCAGGCGGAGCATCCTAAGAGGAGTCGGTTTTGCACATGCGGCTATACATCGCACAAGATGTCTTTGCGGAACACATCATCTACGTCCCTACACTCTCCTACGCCCTAGGCCGGCTTGTGGATATCTAAGCCGCGTTTGCGGGCCGTCTACGACCACGCAGTCGGGATATACTCATGCCTCGCTAGATCCCTGTCTCAAATTATCGGGCCCAGCTGGACTGCCACGATGGTGGGCATGATCAGAGAAGAATTGACATTGTACATTATACTAACGCTCTCTTCTCACTGCCGTGCTTGTATCCCTTACCGCCGACTCCGTACAAACTTCCTGCGTCGGTCTTTCAGCCGAGGATACAAGGGAGATCGAGCAACTGCACACGCCAAACGACAGAGAAGGCTTCGCATCAACTGTACGAGCAGCGGGACAGTTCATTGCAACCTATTAGACGCCCCCGGGACGTAATATGACGACTCTCACGCGCACCATGTCGATATGATTCCTATATTACGACACCCGACTCACCGACGGTGGTTAGGACGACTGGGCTTCTGACATGCTGAAGGGTTCTCCCGAAGCCGGTATTGCGCGATATACCATATAGCGGCGCTGTCGAATTCGCGCGTCCATTCGATCCGGCTATCTACGTCTTATCGATCCATTGAACCCGCGAACAACCCGGAGTACCCAATTCGATGATTCAGGTGTACTATCTTGGAAGGTTGCGCAAGATCTAGCATTATGGTTATGACGGAACAACACAACCAGTCAAGCGCGGAACTACCAGCACCGACATGTTGAAGAAGGCCAAATTTCTTCTGGATATGCGCGTTATCTATTAAGGTAGACAACGCTACGGGGGATGTACTGACACGTGAAGCAATATGATACGCATAACGCGACAGAACAGGGAGGCGCTGTAACGTGGGTCGTATCTGTTTGAAGGGGACCCTGCCCTTTCGACCGCTAGGAAGCATCTACCGAAAGCAGTCACCAGGCATTAGTGCTATTGGATAGTTTCCAAGGTCAATATTTAGGTCGCCTTGGGGGGGGGGGGAATTAGAGTGGGAGCGAGGTCTGTTGATGTCGTCGTCGTCACCTTGCCTCCAGCACCGATCGGCATGGCACGATGACAGGCGGGTATCTGTGGGTCGTTCCGGCGCATCTGGGTCAGGTCGCACAAGTAACGGAGGATTATCGGCATTAGCCAACTCGCAATCGCCAACAAAGCAATACCTGCCGAGGTCGAGTTCGCAATGCCCGTTCCGGGTTCCATCCAGCACGCGCGTCATGAAAGCATCGGTGCCAGGGCTGGCTGATGGTAACCATCGAATGCGGGCGTGGTCGGCCCTTGAGAGGACGCAATAACAACCGACTGGCACAACGAGAAAGTAGCTACGGCCGTGATTGGTTCCGGGAGCCGGTTTTGGAGATCTAACGCCCCACCGAGAAGCGCCTTGCCCCCAAATGAGGGTATCACGAGGCGGGTTTGCAGAAGAGAAGACCACGTTCTGGGAAAGAGACCAAGCCTCCCCACTAACCCCCCTCCTTACTCCACCACCCCATGGCGGCCGCATAACGATGAGATCCCTTCACGTTGGCAGATTTCACATCACACCATAAGGCTATTTTATCGTCTGGGTATGTACGGCGGTATGCGGCCGAATCGCTCATTGGGTCGCAGTTCTTGGAGGCGCACACTGTTCGCGTACTGTGGACCGGAAAGGGAATGGGAATGAGGGAGCAGAGTCTACGCTAGATTTTGGAGGGGGGGTAGAAGGAGAGAGACGCGTACACTCTCCAATGGAGTTCACAGCCGCATTGGAAATGTCAGAGGTAGGAGGTAGATCATCCCTGGGTGTATGCAATGGTCGGGACTATTTCCATATTGGACCAAAACGAAGTGGAGACTGGGGACCAGGCAACTGCGGGGGAACCGGAAGCTACTAGGTAGATACATAAAACGTGAAATGTATGTGCAATTACATATTAAAATTTTTAAATTTTAAAAAATTGGAGGGGAGAGATCAGTCATCACGATATGATACCAGGATATCTGCCAAAATAATGGGAACATCTGTCTCTATGCATTTAACTTGGTTATTCGGGGGAGCAACAAGGGGGGCTGCATTCAATATAATCGCCGGCGCCCTGCAATAGCTGTCAAGGGGGTCAGTGGCATGGTTCTACGAATAGCACCCCCCATGCCCCCCATCCCCGCCCAATCAAACTTAGCTCGGTAGCCTGACCGCCAAGATTCAAACGCAAGCGTGCCAGGTTAGGGCCATCAAAAACTGCAGTACAAGAGTACGGTACACGCAGTGTGCAGCAAGCAGTACGCAAGTATATTTGCGTAACGTATGGGATAGTTTTTGAGCGGTCAAATCCGCAGCTTGCAGCCGGGCTCTCTTCCGTGGCCGCTACAGGCATGTGGCCGAGGACGGTCCCATTGTTTGTTCGCCGGGGCCGCAGGATCCCGTCTGCACAATCTGATGCTAGGGGCTACCGGGAATATGTATGACGGTCTTGTCTACTACCTTCTGACGTACATACTTGAATGTCTACTCAGCATCACCCGAGTCGCATCTAAAATAGCAACACCGATATTTCGACTGATTATTGAAACATCGAATGAGTAATAGCCACACATAACCCGTTAAGGGTCTCATCAACAAAGTTGCAACCTGACGCGCATGGATACATGTGTACATATATTTACTGTATACACTCTGAGCAGACGTGTCCGCAGCAATGCAACCTCAGTATCAGTGCTTCTTCTACCGGCGCTTGACATCTTTCGTTTCTTCCGTATAATCACATTAACGCTTGGATATGAATTTGTCAGCTCCATTTTTCTGGATCGCGGTAAACTGAACGTCATCTATTACACGATCTATGCTTCGCCCATACGTTACACTTACGCGGGTTGCATTCCATTCTGCTGAGGTACTTCGCACATAGTTTCTACATGTTAAAGCTGAGTGGCTCTTGAATTTGCGTTGCACAAGGGGCTTACTTTGGAACCCCGTATTGTACACCTGGCTCCCATGCAGCCGGCGTATGGCTTCTTCGGCGCTTGGCCTGCCCGGTAGCGACGTTCTCATCTAGACCTACACAAAATAATGCGCCCTCTCCCCTCTACCGTGTTTCCCCCATCACATGGTGAATTTCAATAAAGATCGAACCAGCTCGTAGGCAATGGCCAATTACGTAATTTTGTTAGCACTGGGAACTCGTCATCCAGCGCAGTTCAATCAGTAACGGTCTGTACAAGCCTCTCCAACTCGGCGGGTTTCCCCATATTTTAAGTACTTAGCACACCACTTCAGGAGATCTACTCTACCTATGCTTGCCTCGTCTTTCCTTGTGCTACCTGTCATGTGCCTATCTGGACTCTATACTTACAGCTGTGAAGTATCCTGACCCCATGGCTCGCCATTACACCATAGAACTACTGTTAAATGTCTGTGTCTCGCCTAGATCCATAGGAAATCGATAGCCAGGATTTCTTTTCGCACGCCGCCACGCCGAGGGTAAGACGACACATCCGGACCCATTTCAGGTAGCGGTCCGGATATCCAGTATTGCAATTCCCCAGCCAGGAAGCGCATCGATAACTTGACCACCACCTCTGCGACTGAAAAGGAGTTGTTATTACACGTTCCAGTCCAGCTCATGATTATGGCATCGCGGGCACCCAGTTGGCCCGGGATTCGCCCAGTGAAAACGTGCACCGAGTGTAAACAAGCCAAGGCACGTCAGCAATCCCTTCTGACCTCTCATATGACCAATAGCTGGGAGGTTTGCGTCACTAACGGAAGGAGCAGCTTCGATGCGACTCCAGAGCAAAATTCCCCGAACCGTGTTCGAGATGTCAGGCGAGGCAACTTACTTGCACCGTGGACCCGGCGTTTCAGAGGACACCGGCCAGAAAGTATGCATCTGTTCCCAGGTCCAATGCCATTGTCTTTCAATGAATGAATCTTGAACATGCCGTATGCTAATATAATATGCCCCGTTATGGCAGGCGGCTCGAGGCAATGTCCAAAGAGCTGCAAGAATTGCGCGGCCAACGTGACACAGAAAGCTTGATAAAGCATCGCGCGTCGACTGTCGGCTCGCCGTCCCAAGGATCATCCGGTACTTCCCGCCACTCTCCCCAGGAAATGATTCTCGACGACTTTGAACTGGACGTGGATACCCTTGAGATCGGGGGAGTCGTCGTAGAAACACAGGCGGCAGTGGAAGTCTTCAAAGTGTAAGTATCACGGCGACTGTAGATACCCTCTCGACTTTCGAGTTTCATGCCTAACATGTCGGGCCCGAAGGTTTGCTACCTTTTTCCGCCCATATTTTCCCATCATAGGTTCCATATCCATGAATGCCATATATAATTCATCGCCTTTCCTTTTCTGGACAATCGCCGCGGTCGTCTCAGCGCGCATTTACGAAGGTTCCAACGACGGCCTGTTCAATCGCATACGAGATCCTTACGACAAGCTAGTAAAGGCCGAAATCTTAAACGCCCCGTTGCCCCTGCAAAAGATCCAGGCGCTCTTGTACTTGTGCATGTGGCCCTTGCCGGTCGAAACCCAGACACAAGACCCGAGCTGGCTTTATTGCGGCCTTGCTCTGAATTCCTCGCTGTACATGGGCTTGCACCGCCAACGGCCCATGCCTTCGCTTCGCAGTGTCGGCGTCGCGTCGGGTAGTACTCAAGCAAGAGCAAATACATGGCTTGGCTGTTTTTATGTCAGCACGGCGTACGTGGACCGCGCTCCCCTGAGAGGTCCCTGTTGTTGACCATAGTCGCAGGCTCGGGATGCACTTGGGTCTTCCATCACTGGTGAGCTCCGATACGGATCTCGCGACGATACGCACGATTTTAAGCGACTATGCCCCCTCGAACGAGTTCGCCGCGCAGGTAAGAGTACAACTGGCGGTAGCTAGCTTCGCAAATGTCTTGTCAAATAATTCGAACGACGAGATCGACTCTTCTCTTGTGCGAATGCTGGACTCGGAGCTTGACACATTAAAAACGACCTGCGCCGATGGCTGGACCGATATGGCCGAACTAAGCGTCTTGGTGGCGAAGTTGCATTTTTACGCCTTGGTTATAACGAGAGTACGACCTGGTGCAACCTCACGCGACATATTGCTAAAGCTCGGCTTGGGGGTCTCACTTCGCATAGCACATCTTGCGAATGCGCGACTTCATGATAACCCGATAGAATCACACAACCTTACTCTACAACAGCGCCAGAGAACACATCCTAAAAACTACTTTCGGGGTTTGGCATTCGCAACCGTCTTCCTGCTCAGGTACTTCAGCCTGAACAGTTCTGTACATGCTGACGAACAGCAATTGGCGGCAAACCATGTCATGATGGCGCATCATATCTTTCAGACCTGTGCAACCAGCCCGCAGGACGAGTTCGGGAGGGCGGCTGTCCTCTTCGAGACGCTTGGGCGCCAAGCGCCTAGCAGCGCGGATGGTACTAAGCTCAGACTCACGGACCGGATGGGGGTTTCAATCCTGCTCGACGCTGTGAGCACCGCAGCTGAGGTGCGCGGTCGACCGGTGGAAATCGTGGAATACGAAACTCCAAGAGCCACCTCCATCTATCCCAAACAAGAATCATATATCGTGAATGGTGAATTGCCAATCAGCGGCGTACCGGAGCCGTGGCATGCGGAGCTCACCCTGTCGAACAACGACCTGTGGAACGACACTGTATGGGACATATTCAACTACCAAGCAGGATTTCCTCAGGCCCCACTGCATCCGTCCGAGATGCATGCGCAGCAGTAGATGCAAGTCAATACAAGACCGATATAAATCGTTAAGACATTTAATTAAACACTATTCATACACGACGACGCTGATTCGATGATGATTAGAAGAAGAAAAGAAAAGAAAACATGATCCTCGTCGCGCGCGCCTTCCGGGCGGACTGACCCCTCCTTCATCACCACTTGGCACTCTTGACCAAGCTAGCGACCAGGTCGTCGGGCAGCTTCATGTTCAGGAACCCGATGTACTTCTGAGACGCGTGGACGTCGTTTTCCATGAAGCTGCCGCTCGGCATGGGGCGGCCCCCGCGCCCCAGCCGCGGCGTCGTGACCTTGTACGCGAGCGCCGGGTCGAAGAAGCCGCTCCACACGACGTCCTCCTCGCGGCAGCCCACGGCCGCCGCCACCGTCTTCGGGTTCAGAATCCCTGACCGCCGCACCAGGTGGTATGCCGCCTCCGACCCGAACATCGCGTCGTAGGTCACCTCGAAGGGCCCCGAGTTCTTCGACCGCACGCGCGCTATGTCGCCCAGCACCGATGGTACCTGGTCGCTCATTGCCGATCCCGGCGCTGGGCCGCGCGCGGACCGGATGGCTTCTTCTTCTTTCTTTAGCTTTTCGCGTTCCTTCTTGGCTGCTGCGGCTTCCTCTGCGGTTAAGCACGAGCTCTCGCCGTTACCGTTCGTCGCGGGCTCGGGCTGGGCGCCCTTGCCGATGATGGTCGTGGTGCGCGATAGCCGCAGCTTAGGGGCTGCCTCGGCTGCTCCGTTGATCCCGTTTGTGCCGTGCGCGCCGTTGGTGTGGTTCGTGCCGTTCGCGTGGGGCCGGAACCGCTCCTCGCCGGGCTCGAGGTCCATGAGGTGGTACAGCGAGAACTCGGCGCATGACCCGCACTCGATCTCCATCTTGCCGCCGAGGCCAAAGGCGAAGTTGCCCGAGGTTGCGCGCTGGCCGGGGTAATTGCCGTGCTGCACGAGATTTCGTTTAGCCTCTTGTACACTGAACGGGGGTGGGTCTTGCTTACAATGCACGCTATTCTCGCGATGTTGGCGACGCCCGTGGCTAGCTCCTGCGTGGAGGCGAGAGCCTCGCCCACGAGGAAGACCTCGTTCGTTCCCCTTCCGTACACGTGGAAGTCTAGGTCCCATGTTCCTTCAGCGTTTCTGTGTTGCAGTTTGGCGTAGGCTTTTACTCGTTCGAGTAAGACGTCAAGTTGATTGATAAGAATGGCTAGGCCAGATGTTAGCAAGTCGGACTAGTATTCATCCCGGAAACCGGGATACTTACGATCGTGGAAACTGCCCATAAACATCGACCGGTAGCCGATCACCCTCGCCCCCTCGAGCTTGAACTGGTAGGGCTCCCCGTTCGCCGTCGAGAAGTGGAACAGGCTGCCCCGAACACGAACAGTGCGCCCGTCCTCGAGCTGCTCGAAAATCGAGCCCCGCAGGTCCAGCGCGCCGCCAGGCCCGTGCAGCACGTCGGGGCGTGACTTCTCGTACAGGGTGTGGGCGCCGACGGTGACGGCGGTGCAGCGCGCCGCTGGGTCGACAGGCGTCACGTCGAAGACGCCGCCGCGGTAGATTGTGGCGTGGGCGCCGTGCGACTTGGGCTCGGCGCAGACGCCGCCGCACTCGAGGATCTTGCCGACGTGCGTGAAGGCGCCGAAGTTGTGCCGCGCCGTCTCCGAGTCGGGCGGGTCGTCCTCCGCGCCCGCCAGCCACGCCGCGTACCCCACGTGCGGCGCCGGGTCGTACGCCCGCCCGGCCACGATGATGTCGAAGTCCGGGTGTTCGCGCATCACGTCTGTGAACGGCTCAGGGCCCAGCTGCGCCACGACGCGCGGCGTGTCCTCGACCGCCTCCACCGTCAGCTCCGGCACCGCGCTCCCGCAGCCGCTGATCTTGCCTCTCCGGAGGCGGTCAATCACGAGTTTCTTCTCGACCCCGGCGAATATCGCTATTGTCTTGAATATGTATGCCCTGTAACCGGGGTGATGACCGTTAGTCTTTCTTTCCGCTGTGAATAAGACCAGGTAGAAGGGGGGCCAACTCACGCATTCTCCGCCTTGGCGCAGATTTCCTCGATGATCTCGAGCATCAGCCGCACGTGCTCGTCGGACCCGTCGCCGCCGGCGGAGCTGAAGATGAGCGGGATCTTGAACTTGTGCACGAGCGCGAGCAGCGCCGTGAGGTCCCGGATGTACGCCTTGCGCGGCGCCGTCGTGGAGCCCAGCGCCAGCTTCGAGGGCCCGCTGTCGGTCGACCCGGCGTCGATGATGAGCGCCGTCGGCACACCCGTGGGCACCAGCCGCTCCAGCACCCGCTCCGTCTCCTCCTCCTTGACGCCGTAGCCCAGCATCCCCGTCGGTGTCACGATGTGACATATCGGTGTGAGAGCTGACGACGCATCGTCGCTCGTGCTGACAGTGCCAGGCATGTTTGGTTTTGGTCTGACCTTGTGTTGCGCCTCTGTTTGATTCTCCACGTAACCCGTCTTCTAACCGGTGTGTGGACAGTAAAAAGGGGGCGGTGGGTATATCAGGACATCAAGACAAAGACGGTGTAGATGTAATTCTGCAGATTTGAGATAGGCAACGTTCCTATGGAAAATAGAAGCGCTAATCTCGTAATTGATGTCTAATGATTAAGATATGGAATGGTCAATTCTCGTAATACTAAAGTATATATACATTTTATATAAGAACTCGAGCCCTCGACATGACCACACCGCTGCGGCCGCGGTGCCATGTAATGTTTGATGCAGACCCGGAGGCTTTGCATCGAACTCAAAGTCCGGCCGATGTCTCTGATTTCGTCTTATTCAGAGGGTAGGTACGAATGACTTTCTCCCCCCCGGCGGACGGGCCCCGCAGAAAACGCGATTTTCGCGCGTCAGAAGCGGGCGGTGCACATTTCCCTCTTTGGTTCCCCGTTGTTCACGGGGTGGCTCTAGGAGGGGGCCAACTAATGTACGGGATGTCTGGGTTCGGGCCGGATTCGGTGTCCTTTGCCGACAATTACCTCTAACACTGAAGCGGACCCCAGGCGCGTGCAGATTGGGTTAAACGAAGGAGCTACTCGGATATGGCATTGTACGTGTGTATAGCGAGAGTACCTACGCAGGAAAATACGTCGGCATCGGCATCGACTGTCGACCTGCAGCGGTGACACGCAAGCCCAGATGCCGGCGCGATGTCCCTTTATGACGTCGAGGGGCCATGGTTGATCTGCACCCCGCCGCCTCGGCGTGGTATTCCGGTACCTATTATGCATGCGACATATCGCGCAGTGCAGTAGCATTGGCGATTAACCAGATTTTCCTACATGTACCATGATTGTGGGTCCAAAGTCCGAAAAACGCCTGACCGGCCGAAAAGTCCGGTCGAGAAGTCCGGCCGCCTCCACATATTTCATGCCTTCTTACTCGTGTCCCGTGACACCCATGATGCGTGCACGCGAAGCGAAACCCCCGCTTGGAGTTTATTCCCGAGAATATATACCCGCATGTGAACACTCCGGCATTTCTGCGGGTGCCCAAGGAGGAACGGGGGAATGCCATAGGATAGGAGGGATGGTGGGAGGAGGGGTGTTTCGAGCGATCGCTTAATGATAAGCTCGGGCCTCCAATGCGAGGTTCTCAGGTGACTGGGTTTCACATGTTACCCAATTCCACAGCCAAAGATATTGCACTGTAGTCTAGCTCAGTGAGGTGGCTTGCGGCTTAAGCAGATCCTAAGTAGGTAGGAGCCGTATAGAAAACGTCGAAAGATGGCTCTGGGTAGACTTGGCAGGCGTGAATCCAGCAACGTCTTCGAATTAGGATTTAGTGGCTGAATGGCGGGGATAAGCTAAGCCGATTCCAGCCACCCGGCCCGGAGTGTCAAATCTTATAGGGTGGATCCGGCAGTCTGGTCCGCATTAGGTAAACGAGTAGCGCCAACAAGATGCGGGGAAACTTTGAAGGGCCAACCATTATTTATCCTCTTTCCCAGGTTCGGCCATGTGTTGGAGATGCTTTCGAACTCGTGGGACGCCTACTTCGTACGCACAATCGGAGGCATGACTGAGAGTCTAGGCCTTATTCGATGAAATGGGCACGCCAATCTACTCCGAGCCCGCGTTTTATGCGGATAGCGCATCTGATTGCGAATGCCGCCATGTGGCAGACGCAAGTTAGAGCCACAGATCCTGGGCGACTACGGAGCTGGGGAGCGCCCCCAGTTGCGAAGCCTCTCCGTATAGAGCCTCATGTACTCTTCGGCTAGCATAAACCCCATGTGACAAACTCCATGTGGTTGTTAGCGGGGCTACACCAACGGCTACCTAGGCACGTTGAACACAAACAGGAAAGAGCGCCGGCGACTGGGATTTGGCGTCGTCCAATTCAGGGTTTCTCCAACAGTTCACGAGCATCTGGGTATTGAAGCAGTTGGGTAGCTGTCCGATGGCGCCCGGTCCTGCTTCAGCTCACAGCCCCGACCGTTCACAAGCTCCGTTGAGGCAGCCCCGTCATCAAGCGATGCAATCCGCACTCGCTCCTTGACAGCCTCGCGTAGCGATGGAGACGTCGCTTCCTTGTCTATCTTGGCAATAAATGGCTTGCAGGCGGCCCATCTAGGCGTTTATGGTTCGGTAACCAGAGTACAGAAGAAGAATGCCAGGGAGCGAAATTAGGCTTCCGAACAATGATGGCAAAACGTCCAGAGCAACCGGCTTCTTGCTCACTGAGCACAACCAATAAACACTAGCGAATCGGCATTACCTTTGGATGGCTTGATATCTGGTATCATCTTCTCTTTTACGGGTGGACGTGGCTGACCCGCGGCCCCGGAACTGGTACCGCCGCCATGGCTTACATTGCTTGGCCAAGGCTCGGATGCATGGTGGCAGAGTTTCGCTGACATGATCTGGTTCAGAGTTCGAGGCTCAGTGCTCAAGGCTGAGAGCCCACGTCCCATTCAGCTCCTCAAACAAACTCCAATTCATTGCCAACCCTATCCTCCTGTTTTCCTAGCCTATTAGGTGCTTATGTACGCTATATTTCCAACACATCTTCCGAAGACCCGTAGTCAGCATCATGCGGGATAATCTCAAACCACCGAAAATTTTCCGAATGGAACTTCCAACAGGACCAGCACGGTTGTCAGGCCCACTGGTACGTCGCTACTGATCCCATTATCAAAGACAGTCAGTTAAAGGTACTTGCAACGCTCAGAAATTCAGCCCACTCCGCTCGTGTTGTAGTAGTGATGGCCCTGGACACCGTCCCGCCACCGAATGCGAAGCTCTAGAAATGCATCATAAACGTACCGTCTGTGCAGTCTCCGCGGGGATGTAATATCAATCGATGCCAGGCCTGCCTCGCGAAGTGTGTCCATAAATGGTTCTTTCGCTAAATAAACCATTCTCACTTGCCAGCTGCGCTACGAGGAAGGGAAGCACAACATATGCAACTGCACGACGCAGCTCGGTTCCCTGCTGATATAAGCATATCCGCGGTTAATTCCGACGTGATAGCCACGTAAAACCATGGCGTTCATTATCTGGCTCGACAGGTGAAATACGACCCCCGCGCAATGCAATCTACAAGCCACCTGCCACTATGATCTCGAAATCTATCATGATATAGTACGCCGCACGAGTTCTGACTTCCCGGTTGGAATTTGAGCTAGTGGACACCGAGTAATGCAGGTATGCTGCTGTGTCACCAACTGATTGGGAACGATTTTTGTATGGGCCGCGATTATCCCATACCGTATTATCTACACAGGCATATAGATTCAGTTCATAATCACTTCGATTAGACCCACAACCACAGGACATCCTGACGTGAATATCGCACAACTTGTATCGGCGTATTCGACGAATGGTAGGATTGGCTTGGCGCTGAGGAAAGAGGGGTCTAATTTCTACGATGTAGCCCAGCCAGTTTCTCTGGTCACAGAAGAAATACGAAGGGAAGGTGTCGAGTAAAGCAGTGTAGAGTCTGTCGGTACTGTGCGTTTGTTATCTGCCTCATACGGTGTCTTCGTAGATCGTAGATTCATCTAATTGGCTAGTCTCTCACCTAGGGACTCGGCGGGGGGGGGGGGGGGGGGCGGGGGCGGGGGGGGGGGGGGGGGGGGGGGGGGGGGGGGGGGGGGGGGGGGGGGGGGGGGGGGGGGGGGGGGGGGGGGGGGGGGGGGGGGGGGGGGGGGGGG
>QJNU01000798.1:0-30036 GCA_004154915.1 Monosporascus ibericus | reverse complement strand
TCTTTACCTTCAGTTGCTAGAAAGGACCTCTTAGAGGTCAACCTGATAATAGCTTCTTCTTCAGCCATATATGCTTCAGTGTGTGATGTCAGGGTCTCATAGCTTTCCAGATCGCGAATATCGAGTTCCCTCCATAGGTCGAAAACGCTCCTTACCGTCATCTTCATCCAGCCGAAATATCGCTGCCCTCCGCCTAGCCGCGTGTTCTTGGGTACGTAATCCGCCGCAACGTAATCGGGTTGCACGCACTTAACCCAGAACTCCCCTCGGCCTACGTCCTTTAGCACCTCGGCATCCGCCAACAAAAAATAACGGTGAGTAGGTAGGTCAGCATTTAAAGGGCTTCCTCCTTGGTTATCTTGGTACAGCTGGCGAACTTGGTCCATAGAAACGTATTGGAACAGGCCGGCATCTGACCGGGCGTCTAACCGAAAAAGGGAAATCAGCTTTTCTCTTATCTGCCTGTCGCTATCGTTGTCTTCGCTTTCTTTCTGGAGCTCCTCGACAAGTTGGGTCTGAATCTTGTCTAGTAGCACCTGCCACTCTTGGTCGGAGGATCCGCCGTATTCCGTGCGGTAAATGGTGAACCCCCAGTTGCGGTAATAGGGAGCGGGGCTTGGGACATGCTTCTCCGGGGAGCCCTCCAGCTCGCAAAGCACGCCGAGCAGTGCTGACATTCTGATTCCTTCTGCAGGGTCACGTTAGAGCCATCGATTGTTGTAGAAGCTGTACTGTACCGAAAGGGGTTCTAGGCCTCTATTATAGCTGGACGCGGTGAACGATGCAGATTACTTACTAACGAAATCTAGACTTGACTATCAAACTAGTCGGTCTACAGGGGCTGCGGCGAAGGCGGAGATGCTGCTCGTTTGGGCCGTGGCGTTATATCGAAGGATTGTGTGTTGGTAAGGCAAGATGTTAGCTTGGGAACTTGCGAGTAGCATTTTTATATTAAATCAGCGGCTGCGCTAACGTTGAAGCTCCACCGGCCCGGCAACACCTACCTTAATGAACCCTAAGAGAAGACCAAGCCCTCGAATAATAAGTTACCTACAAAGCTAGCCTTAATATTACTAATTATATAGGACAGCTTTACGAATAAAATACGTTAACTTTGTACGGAAAAGATGTAAGTCGATATATATGCTTACCGCATCCCCCTAAACGTAAATCAGAGCGAACTAGGCGTATTTACTTCCATTTCGAATCAGAGTGTCGGGGCCCCACTTAGCTGCTGAATCACACACCTTTTTTTTTTGCACCACAACGTCCAACTTCGAATACGCTTCAAAGCGATATATCTTAGCAGGCAGGAAGCTCCGAATTTGCAGCCATATATCATTATGTAGCCCTCGTCGAGAGCTACATTTTGATACTGGTTAAACCTTTGTAACCGTTATATTTAATAAGAAACAAGTTTTTAAATCAGGATTTTCCGTTTAAATCGTATAAATTTTTTCATAACTTCGTTAATATAATAATTATAAATATGCATCCAGTATAATTATGTAACCCTTAACGAAGATTACATAATGATATATGGTTAGGCTTTGGCAAACTTTTAGTTATTATAATATATCGCTTTAAAGCCCGATATACCCAAAACTAATTACTTTAAATTATTTCGAAGGAATTCTTTTTACGTAATAACAATTGGAAACGCCTTATTAAAAAAAGCTTAGTAAGGGGTTAGTATTTTTAAACTAACGGGGGGGGAATTTGTTAAAAAAGATTTAGCGCGGGGTAAAAAATTTAACGTAAGGTTATTTAATTATATATTAAACCTTTTAAATAAGGGGTTTTTAATTACTATTACTATTAAACATAAGGGATATTAATTTTGTTATTATATTAAGTTAGTTGCAGGTATTGTTACATTTATATAATTTTAAGTAGCTTAGTGTTACAGGAACAGGGGTTCCTGTCTTAGAGAGACTAACCTTTAAGGCCTAGCGCGTGCTTGCTACGGCTAAACCCTGGACTAGTAAGTTTGGCTTTTACAAGTGATCTGGGACTAGATCATACAGATCACATAAATCCACGACATACTTATTAAAAAACAGTCGGATGTATATAAACCAAGGTTCCTTATGTAAATAGCACCTACTTAGTTTCGTTTTTTAGCTATTAATTTAAGCTTATAACTAAAGGTAGTTATTATTTTACTATAAGAAAAGTTTTTATATCTTTTTAACGAATAAACTTATAATAAATTATCTTTTACCTTATTGTTACCTGTAAATTAAGACCTTTTTCCGATATTACTTATAATTTTAGGTAGATATATAACAGGTTCGTTATATTTTAATACTTCCTTAATTAAAAGCCGACGGATAATTTTAAGCTTAATTAAATATAAGCTTTTTTAAACTTAATAAAGATAATATTATAAAACGACGTTTAAAAGATAAATAATATATCCGATTCCCGTTGTAAGTTAATAAAGGATTAATAATTAAATTAAGCTGTTTATTTTTTATCGAAAAAGTCTTTTAATTAATTAATTATATTATGCCTTTTATAACTCGAGGTAAGGGAGACACTTTTTTTTAAAACTTAGTATTTAATTTCGGTTTTAAAAGATATTATTAAGGTTTAAGGAGATTCGGAAAAGGAAGAAGAATTAAAGGTTTAAAAACTTTAAGGCCTAAAAGGAAAAGAAAAAAAGCTTTCCCTTAAAGAAAAAATGAAGATCCTGTTACGTAGAATCCAGGTTTTAAAAAAAGATAAAAAACAAAACCTTAACCGTTTAAAAAAAGGATGGCTTAATTTATTCGAGAAATAAAAAGAAGTATTTTAGCACCTTTATTATTTAACCTTAATCGATACCGAAAAATCATGATCCCATTTCCGAGCTATTACGAAATGCCAAAAATTAAAGGTTATAAATTAATTACTTTAAAACCTTATAACGGAATTATAAATATAAAAGGATTTTTCGTTTAAGTTAAAACTGTAACGAACCTGTTATACATCCACCTGGAAGTATGAGCAGTATTCGAAATGGGGTCTTGATTTGCAGGTAACAATAGGGCGAGGGATGATTTATTAAGGGTATATTCGTTAAAGAGATTTAAAGACTTTTCCCTTACTTAGAGAACGGTACAATTGTTTTTAAATAAGAGTTTAAATTGATAGCTAAGGAACGAAAACTAAGTAGGTGCTATTTATATAAGAGACCCGTTTATTATATATCTAACTTATCTTTTAATAAGTATATCGTGGATTTATATAATTTATATAATTTAATTTTAGATTATTTAGATTACCTAGATTATTTAAAAGCTAAGCCTTTTAGGCGAGCTTTAGCCGTAACGCATTTTTACGTTAAGGTTTAAAGGTAAGTTCTTAAGACGAAAATATTATTTTCATAACATTATTTTCCCTTTTTAAGAATTTTTGGTTTAAAAATAAAATTAGTAAGTTACCTTTTTTTATTGGTTTTATTTCCGAATCTTGGTTAACTTTTATTATGTTAAGCCGTGTTAAAAAGTAGAAATGAAAGTTTTGCTTAAATTAATGCGATTTTCGGGACGACCGTATTGATTTAATTAAGAAATTTAGTGTTAGGGTTTTCCCGTACTTTTATTATGTTTGATTTAGCGAAATCGAATGTTTTTACGTTTTGGAGTATTTAAGTTGTAATAACTGTATTCGTCGTTAACGTTTTTCTTGTGACGTTTTGATTATGAACTTTTTTAAAAGGGTGAACGAAATATAGGAGCGTTTCCAGAAAGAGTAGTAAGAGGTTGAGGATAGTTTTTTGGCGTATTAAAAAATAGCGGAAAAGGAATTGGACAAGTTAAGGCGTTGTTAAAATGAAAAATCGAAAGAATTTATTAGAAGGTTAAAACGTTTACGTTTTTAATAAGATTCCTTTTTTTAAAAAAGGGCGTTAAAAATATTAAAAAAGGGTTTAAAGTTAAATTAATTAGAAAAACGGGGAAAAAATAAAGGAAAAGCGGCAATAGGTAAAAGTAAAGTAGGCGTAATTTGTTTTCGAGGTAGATGTTATGGCGGAAGTATTTATTTTGTTTAACTGGGACGCCGTAAGGTTGGATTTAAGCGGGGGACCTTTATCGCCCGTAACCTTGGCCGCGTTAAAGACGGTCGGTTAGGATTTTGTCGGTAAAATATTTTAACTAGGTTTATTATATTCGTTAGGTGGTTAAGTAGTTTTTAAGTGTTTTTTTCATATAAGTATTTTTTTTATTTAATTAGATATTAAATTTTGTTTTTGATTATTTTGGAGTCCAATATCCTTTTGACTTTATATTTATTATCGTTTTTTTCGATTTTTATGTTTGTTTTTAGCAAAACGTTTTTAAGTGCTGGTTTAAGTAAGGAAATGTGGAAAATAGGGTGTATTTTTATTATCTTAGGTAGTAATAGTCGGTAGTTGATTTTGGAAATGATTTTATTAATTTTAAACGGATTAAGCTTTTTAAAATTAAGCTTATCGTTAGGCGTTTTGGTTTTAATTTGTAAAATGTTCGACGTTGCGTTTTGCTTTTAACGTAAGAAATAAACCATATTTTTTCTTATTAAAATTAATCCCTTAATTTCTTTTGTTATAATATTAAGCCATTTTTTATTAAAGAAAACGTAATTTAATTCGTAAGCGGAATTATATTATTTTGATTTTAATTATTATTATTTCTGCTCGGGAAGGTATAATAATGATTATAAAAGTTTTGTACGCCGATTGCTTTGGTTATTAGGTTACTATTTCGTATCCGTATATAGCTATATAAGGGAAAATACCCATATTTTCATTAATAAACATATTATAAGTTATTTATGCTAATAATAATAATTTTACTTAATTATTTTCCTAATAATTAACATAATTTCGGAAATACTGTTTTAAGGTTTAATTTAATCGTTTTATTTAACTATTTATTTAGGGGTAATAAACCGTAAAAAGCTTAAGCTTAATATCTATCCGTTTAAAAAAGCTAGTATTAAATTTAGATATAAAAAGCTTGTTTCGGTTAGAAATAATACTTTCTGGTACTTCGTGTTTGTTTAAGTAATATCGGATAAATATATAGGCCAGTTATTTTGCCGTCGCGGTTCCTTTAAAAGGTAGGAAGTACCCATATTTAATAAGTCTGTTAACGATTACCTAGATTCCGTCGTACTTAATTTTAATAATTAGGTCTTTAAATAAAGGAAAGCTGGTGATAAAATCCCAAATTATAATGTTTTATACTTTGTTAAAAATGTCGGTAAGTTACAACAACCCATAAAGTTTATAGCGTGCTGCCTTAACCTTATTATAAATGTTGTAATTTTTAATAACCTTTTTAATTACTTGGCGTAATTCTGGGAAGTCGTACTTTTCCTATAATCGTAGGGTAGTTTTAAAAATTCCTTAATATCCATATAATAAATTTTCGTAAGATTTTCTTATAAACTGTTCCTATTAATCCCTAAGTATATAAATCTTGCCATAGTATAATAACTAGTTTTTTAATTATCCCTTTAACTGCTAAACTTTTTTTTTATTTATATCGTAAAAATTTCGAAATTTTATTAAAAGTTTAAAGGTTGGTTTTTTTTAAAATTTCACATAACTATATAGTACCATCCTTATTATATTATATCATTTACATACTTCGTTTAGGAACTTTGGGATTATAATCGCCTTTACGACTAAAAATATCCGCCTAAATATTTTCCTTTTTTTTAATGTAATATATCTTAAAGTTAAATCTTAACAAGAAAATTATCTAAATTTTATATCGTTTATTCAGTTTTTGTGCTTTTATAAATTAAATAATATTTTTATAATTAAAATAAATATCGAAAAGCTTTTTAATTCCGTTAAAAGAAGGCTTTTACTTATTAAAAGCGTTAATAATTGCTAATAATTCTTTATTATAAATGGGGTATCTAAATTTTGCATTTCGGAATACCTTCGAATAATAAGCTATTAGGTATTATTTGTTATTATCTTTTAACTATTTTAAAACGGCATTTAATGCGTAATTTAAGGCATTAATCTTTAGGCGTTTCTTTTTGTCCACATTAAGTAACCTTATTATGGGTTTATTGGTAATTACGTATTTTAAAATCTGGAATGCTTTTTTTATATCTTTTAAAAGCTTAAATTCCTTATTAACGTACTTTTTGGTAATAAGTTTCGTTAATAATTTAATTATATTTCCGTATCCCTTAATTAGGTTTCGTACGTAACCCGTAAATACTAAGATTTGCCGAATGTCGGTAACGATTACCTTGTTAAGGATGGGCCAGTCCTTGATTGCTTTTATCTTAAAGCGTTAAATCTGAATTTGGCCGGGGGTAAGTATATATCCCAGAAAGTCTAGCTTTTATGTATGCCATATGCTTTTAGCTGGGTTAATTCGGATGTTTGCCTCATTTAAGGTCTTAAGTACTTAAGCTACATACTATTTGTACTCCTCTAAAGTTTCGGAGTAAATAAGAATGTCGTCGAGGTAAACGAATACAAATTTGTTTAGATATTTCCGTAAGGTAATTATTACCAGGCGTTGGAAACTGGCGGAAGCATTGGTGAATCTTATGGGCATTATTCGGTACTCGTAAAGTCCGTATATCGTTTTGAATGCCGTTTTCCATTCTTTTTCTTTAGCTATTTTAATACGGTAATAACCGTTTCGAAGATTAAGTATAATAAACTATTTGGCTTTATTAGCGTTTTCCTTCAGTATGATCATAAGGGTTAGAGGGTATCCATTCTTAATCGTGATGTCGTTAAGCTATCTATAATCGATAACTTTTCTAAAAACCAGGTCTCCGTCTTCGTTAATCTTCTGCTTTCCATCCTTGGTTTTCGGTACCATAAGAACTAGGTATCCAGCAGGAAAGTTAAAAGGTTAAATGTATCCTTTTTTCAAATGGAGTTAAATGGTCTTCCATAAGGCTTTTAACTTTTCAAGGTTTATGTGGTAAATTTTGTAAAGTTTAGGGTAATGTCCCTCCTTAATGGGTATCCGGTGATCTCATTAATCATATGATGGTAGCTCGTGGTCTTTTTTATCCTTAAATAGTCTCTTAAATCCTCGGTATTTATGTGGTACTGTTCCGGCTTGGTCTGGCACTTGTACTTCTTTAATAACATAGCAGATTTTTTGCTTATCTTCCTTAAGTGGTTTCTTGTTGCTTTCTGTTACGAGAACAGTGTTCTCGTCCTAAGGACTTACCTTTGAGGCCTAGCGTGGGAGTGCGCTACGGCTAAAGCTCGGCCAAAGGGCTTGGCCTTCAAGTAATCTAGGTGATCTAAGTGATCTAGGACTAGATCACATAGATCATATAAATCCATAACATACTCATTAAAAAACAAGTTAGATATATAATAAACCGGTCTTGTATGTAAATAGCACCTACTTAGTTTTCGCTCTTTAGCTATCAATTTAAGCTCTTATTTAAAGGCTATTACACCGTTCTTTAAGTAAGGGAAAAATCTTTAAATTTTTTTAACGAATAAAACTTTTAATAAATTATTCCTCGCCTTATTATTACCTACAAATTAAAACCCCATTTTGGATATTACTTATACTTCCAGGTGGATATATAATAAGTTCGTTACATTTTAATAACTTCTTAATTAATAACCGACGGATAATTTTAAGCCTAATCGAACATAAGCTTTCCTAAACTTAATAAAGACGATATCACAAAATAACGTTCAGAAAACAAACAATACACCCGATTCCCGTTACAAGGCGGTAAAAGATTAATAACTAGATTAAATAATCTACCCCCTATCGAAAAAGCTTTTTAATTAATTAACATCATATCTTTTATAACCCGCGGTAAAGAAAAACCTTCTTCTTTCCAGACCTAACAGCCAACCCCGGCTCTAAAAGATATTATTAAGGTTTAAAAAGATTCGAAAAAAGAAAAAAAAACTAGTAATCCAAAAACCTTAAGGCCTAAAGGGAAAGGAAAAAAAAACTCTCCCCTAAAGAAAAAATGGAGATCCTATTACGCAAAATCCAAACCCTAAAAAAAGATTAAAAAAAACCCCCAACCCCCTAAAAAAATATGGCTTAACCTACCCGAAAAATAAAGGAAAGAACCCTAGCACCCCCATTATTCGGCCCTAATCGGTACCGCGAAGCCATTATCCCACCCCCTAACTACCACGAAATGCCGGAAATCAAAAATTACAAACCAATTACCCCGAAGCCCTATAACGGAACTATAAATATGGAAAAATTCTTCGTTCAAACTAGAACTTACCTTAAATTCTACCAAAGTTCCCTAACAAAAAATTATTAAAAAATAATGGCCATCTCCTAATTACTTACTGGACGAGTTTTTCTATAATTCGAATCGATTATAAAGGACTACCTAAAGAACTACCTTAAGGAATTTTCAAATATTATTAATTATATCTTTAACAATTACCAATACTTTAAAAACCGAATACGAACTATATTTAAAAACTTAAATAAGGAATAATACGTAATAAAATAATTATACCTTTTTTACCAAACCAAGTTAACCGCAAAATATACGACGGAATTTAACCGCCTGGCCGTAATTTCCAATCTACCCGAAAGCGCATTATTTTATCCTTTTTACGACGGCTTAAAACCTTAAGTTAAAAATAAAATATATATAATACCTAAAATAAGATCCTTTAAGGAATATACTGATAAAGTAATTATCGTTAACCGACGTACCTTTAATCGATACCTTAAGAAAAAAAAACCAACAAACAAAATAACGATAAAAACTTTAATAAGCAAACCAAAAAGGATAAAAGTAAGCTTTAAAAAAAACAAGCATTATTTTAAAGGAACCCCAGAAAAATAAATCCAACATAAAGTATTTTAACTATAGCAAAAAGGAACATTTCAAAAATAAATATCGCTTTCCCGTTAAAAAAAATTCCAAAAAGGAAAAAATTCCTTAACCCCCCCCAAAAAACCAGAACGGCTAAACAAAAAACCGACAATAAAGCAAAAATGGAAAAAAATAAAATTAACTCAACTTCCTTCCAACTAAAATTCATTATTACCACCACCACTTAAATCCAGAACGACATCTTAAAATACGAAAATTATCCCATTTACCAAAACTCTAAAGCTAAAGCCTACAAGTATCACCCCGGACAAACGGCCTTCAAGATAATCATAAAACTAAAATACTTTTACTATCTTAACACATCTTAATATAAAATACATAACGAAATTAGTCAATTTCGACCCAACGCCAGCAGTTACGGATAATTATCCCCAGAACTTTACAAACTCCCCGAATGCACGGTACATACCAGATCCCGAAAAAACCAGCACAAATTATTACACTTTACCGCTTATTACGTCGACGATTATCTCGTATATCTCAAAGCCAAAAAAGATAATAACTTTTAGCCTAAATAAAACGAAAAAATACTTACTGAACTAAATAACAAATACAAATGTACAAAAACTCCTCGATAACCAAAATACCTCAGGTTTTATTACCTACATCCCGAATCAAAACAATGCCAAAAAGCTATATCGCAAAAATGCTTATATTATTCTCAAATGCTTTACATCCAACACGAACTCCTAAATATAAAAATACCTCCGTCGGAAAATTATACTTTTAATTACCTAATTCGAAAAATATAAAATTAAAAATCGAACCTAAAAAGAAGAATTACCTTCAAATGCAAATATGGCAAAAAAACATAATTTAAATGCAAAAACGATTAATGCACCAAATACGTTATTCGAAAAACACACAAATAAAGACTTTCTTAAGCTGGACACCATCACAAATCAAAAAACGCTAAAGGCCTTTAAAAATAAAACATCGAAAAGCCCTAATTTACAAAACCTTATACAAAGCAACAAAAAGAACTACGCAACTAGATCGAAATTTCACTTTAATACAAAAATAGTACATTCAGAACTATAATCAACTTAAAAACCGAAAGTAACTTTATCTTTCCCGTAATAGCAAAAAAAATTAAATTCCTTAAAAATATAAACTAAAATCCTACAAACTACGAACAATAAACGAAAGCCTATCTAAGTATAAAAACGGACGAATTCTATGAAAAACTAAAAAACTCCCCGTTTAAATCCAAGGATATCAAAAACGAATTTCGTTAGATATTGCCGACATTTCCGGACATGACATCATCTTGGGAATACCATAACTCAAAACCAACAATTCACATATTAATTAAAAACACCAAATACTTTCTTAAGAAAACAACAAAAAACTACCCAAGGAAAATAAGCAAAAGATTTACTATGTTATCAAAGAAATATAAGTGCCAAACCAAGCCGGAACAGTATTACATAAATACCGAGGATTTAAAAAACTATTTAAAAATAGGGAAAACCACGAGCTACCACCATATAGTTAATAAAATCACCGGATACCTATTAAGAAAGAACATTACCTTAAATTTTACAAAATTTACCACATAAACCCTAAAAAGTTAAAAGCCTTATAAAAGACCATTTAACTCGATTTAAAAAAAGGATATATTCGACCCTTTAATTTTCCTATTAGATACCCAGTCCTTATGATACCGAAAACCAAGGATGGAAAGCAAAAGATTAACAAAGACGGAGACCTGGTTTTCAGAAAAGTTATCGATTATAAACAGCTTAACGACATCAGAATTAAGAATGGATACTTTCTAACCCTTATGAACCCACAGAAGATAGACTTTCTGGAATATATACTTACCCCCGGCCAAATTCAGATTTAACGCTTTAAAATAAAAGCAGTCAAGGACTGGCCCATCCTTAACAAGGTAACCGTTACCGACATCCGGCAGATCTTAGGATTTACGGGTTACGTACAAAGCCTAATTAAGGGATACGGAAATATAGTTAAACTATTAACGAAAGTTGCTATTAAAAAGTACGTTAGTAAGGAATTTAAGCTTTTAAAGGATACAAAAAAGGTATTCTAGATCTTAAAAAACGTAATTACTAGTAAACCCATAATAAGGCTACCTAACGCGAACAAAAAAAACGCCTAAAAACTAATACCTCAGATTACGCATTAGGTACCTGTTACGGTTCGGGGGTACCGTACAGCTCCAGGACATGTATACGGCTGTAAGCACCAGGATGATTGCCACGATTGCGATCATTCCACCGATCTTTTGCCCTGGTGCTGTAGCGGTATGGTGCAGCCGTAACATAAACTTACCAATACGCTTAAGGAAACCCATAACCAACTAAAAACCCAAAAAATCAAGCTGGCAAAATAAGCAAATATGGAGCAGCCCGATTAACCGGATTAACCAACCCAACCAGCATAACCTGCCCAAACAACCCACGGCAAGGAAGCCGGAAAAGTTTTAAAGCCTATTAAACCTACCCCCTTCGACGGAACCACCACCAGGTTACAATAGTTCCTTACGGAATGCTGTACTTACTTTAAGTACTTCTTTATTAGATTTATAATACTTACCTTTCGAACCTAGTTTGCTATAGGATAATTAATCGGAAACGCGGCTATTTAGTTTAAGTCTACTTTTCGTAAATAAGTTACCAAACTTCCTTAATAAAGGTTCGTAAAGATTATAAACATTTATAACGATTACGAAAGATTCGAAAAGGGATTAAAAAATGTATTCGGAATAATAAACAAAAAAACTAAGGCCGAAAAAAAGATTAAGGATTTAAAGCCAAAAAAATTAACTTTCGGATACGGTAATTCTTTTATTCAACTAGCTTCGAAAATCAATTGGGGATAAAAGGTACTAATAGCTACGTTTTTCGACGGCCTAAAAAAGAAAATACAAAAAAAGCTATTTAAAAATAAACGCCTCGAAAAGTTGGTGGATTATATCGCCATAGCAGTCAAAATCGACGATCAGCAGTACGCTTAGAAAACCCGATACTCCAAGAACCGATAGAATAACAAACCTAGGCACCCCCCTAGTACCAGCACGCCACGAGGAACCAACACACCCCATAAAACAGCACCAGGACCTATAAAATTGGGCGCAGTTCAATAACGCGACCCACGTACCATCAAGTACTTTAACTACAACAAGATGGAACATAAGGCCTTCTAATATAAGGCACCTAAGAAGCTACGGCAGAACACCTGGATACCGGTTCCATAAGGACCCCCCCGAAACAACCAAAAAAACGATAACAAACCAATTAACATGATTAAGATCAGGGATAACCAAAATCTCCCTAAGGAAGTATAACAGGAATTACAGAAAATAAAAAAGCTATCCCAAGCAGCCACTTAAAAACAGCGAACCCCTACCACAGGACCTATAATAGCCCAATAATTAAAAGAACATAATGGGTAAAAAAAGCTTTTAAAGAACAAGCTACTTTCCCGATCACAAAAAAAAGGGGCGATAGCGGTACGAACAATTGGAATTAAATACAGAAATTAAAAAATACTAAAGTTAAGATAAAAACCTGTTACCGGAATAACCAAACCGATACGGGAAACTTTGTGTTATTTAATATAAGCGTACCTATTACCTTAAATATATAAAAGGAAAACGATATATCGAATAACAATTTATACGGATATATAACTAAGAATTCGACTTTTATAATCAAACGGAAAAAGATTTTAAGGATTAACGATAATATAAATACTTAAGAATGTTCGCTTCGGAAGATACCGTTAACATTATTACGGCAGTAATAAGTTAACTTAAGGGAAAAAACTACCCTAACGAAGATTTCATATATTATTATAAATAATAGGATTATAAAACGGAAAAAAAATGAATTTATCAAATAATTATAAAAATATTATTAAAAACAATTAACAACTTAAACTTCGGTTTAACCTTTATAAATAACCCAAAAGAATAATAGGAAATTAAATACGAAAAAAAAAACGAAAACATAAAGCAATACGATACCCAATTTTAAGCACGATAAAAGGGACGAAAGGCCCCCGAACCAGAATATATTAGCAAAGAAAACTTTTAAGCATAAGTCCTTTTATTCGAAGTTACTTTACGCTGACAGCAAGGATAACTAAAACAATTGCAAGCTTTTAATATATAGAATTAAAAACGCATTAAGGAATTAAAAGATAAGTTAAAAAACGGACGCCAACTATAAAAAAACCACAGGATGATAAGACCCGGAAAAACCAGCAAAGGCTTCCTAAAAAAGCTTTAAATACGATAATAAAAGCCAAAAACGACCTTATTACCCTATAAGTACGAATTAAAATATGTTAATTTACCGCATTTATGGATTACGGAATAACAAAAAGTAATTATATTACGCCGGATATAATTAACCGACTTCGATTACCATAAAAGAAAAAAATAAAACCTTATGTTACCGAAAACGCAAAAAGTTAGGTATTTATTTACGATAACGGAAAAGTTAACCGTAAGATTAATTACTTTAAAATTTTCGTTAATAGACGAAACTAAATAATAAATTTCGATATCGTTCCGATAAGGAATTATAATATAATCCTTGGAAAACTATAGTTATATTAATATAGCCCCTTAATTAATTAAATAATTAATTAAATAAAGTTCGCTTTATATCCATTTGATAAAACAAAGCAGAATACGAAAAGATCTTAACATTCGATCGAAAATAGCAAGGAATATAGGCATAAAAATAAGATAAAACCCTTATTACCTATAAAAACAAAATACAAAAAGAAAATAAGGGCATTATAAAAAAATACGATATATTATCGTTACCATTAAAATAAAGTTATGAAAAATAAATTATTATTTATAAGATTAACCCCTAAAGCTAAAAACTATAACTAACGTACCTTAATAATATTACAGATACGAACGGCTATTTCGAAAGGAACTCGAAACAAAATTACCAGAACATAACGAATAAAACTATAAAATAATCCTTAAAAAAAGGACATCGACCAAGTTTTATCCAATTTATAAGCTTAACAAAACAAAGTTATAGGTATTACGCAAATACCTTAAAAACAAACTTCGAAAAAGTTACATACGACGTTCTAATTTATCGGCCGAATACCTTATATTCTTCGTACTAAGGAAAAACGGAAAGTTACACATGGTTATTAATTATAAGTAATTAAATAATATTACGGTTAAGAATAAAATACTATTACTCGTAATTAACGAAATAAAAAATCGTTTCTATAAAGTAAAATAATTTACGAACCTAAATTTTTAAAAAGTATATAATTAAATCCGCATTAAACTAGGATACGAATAAAAAATAACCTCTAAAACGAAGTACGAATTTTTCGAATACCTTGTTATACCTTTTAAATTTATGAATGTATTAATAACCTTTTAACGAATGGTTAACTATGTATTTAAAAAATACTTAAACATTTTTATTATATGTTACCTTAACGACATTCTCATCTACTCGAAAAATAAAAAGAAATATATAAGATACGTTTATACAATTTTCTAAACCCTACAAAACGCCAATTCCATATATAAAAAGTGGAATTTCTAGGACATATTATTACCTTAAGATACCTTAAGATAAACCTTAAGAAAATCGTTATAATATAAAAATAAGAAACGCTTATTATAGTTAAGGAAATATAAGCCTTTTTCGGATTTGCTAACTATTATAGAAAGTTTATTCGGAACTTTAGCAAAATAATTATACCATTATCTAACCTAACGAAAAAAAAAAGGTTTTCATAAATAACTAAAATAAAAACCGCCTTTTAAAAGATTAAAAATACGATTACTAACGAGCTAATATTAATTATATACGACTTAAGCCGCTTAATTAAGTTTAAAACTAACGTTTCCAATTACGCTTTAAACGTAATAACCGGATACCGCGATAATTAAGATTACTTATACCTTATCGTCTTTTACTTTTATAAGTTAAAAAAAGGAAAATTAAACTACGGCATTTCCGATAAAATATTTATAGCTATTATTAAGGTTTTTCGAAAATTTAAATATTACCTTAAGGGAAACTTCCACCAGGTTAAAATATATATCGACTATAAGAACCTTATTCGCTTTACCACCACCAGAAAACTTACAGGATAATAATTACGTTACGTTAAAAAACTAGCAAAATACGATTTTGTTATTATTTACTAAAAAGAATTAAAAAACGGCAAAGCAAACGTACTTAATCGAAAACCAGACCTCGAAAAAAAGGTAATTAAGGTTAATTACCAGATTTTTAATACCATACCAAAAGGATACCTATAATCACGACAGATAATAACAATTAAAGCAACACCTTTTAACCTATACCAGAAAATCCAAGAATATAACGATAATCTACCTAAAAACCAGAAAATAAAAAAATATATAAATCTTAAAGAAATATCAGAAAATATTAATACGAAATATATACGAACACTCGTTATACGGATATCCAGGAATCTACAAAACCCTAAAACGATTATAACGCACCTATTACTTTCCTAAAATGAAATTAATAATAAAGAAAATACGACAATAATACCATATCTACAATAAGGTAAAAGTACGACGACATAAGCTATACGGAAAATTACAACCATTATTAATCATAAAACGACCATAAGATTTAATTACTTTCGACTTTATTATTAAACTTCCATTATCAAAAGATCCAACTATAAATATGTATTACGACGGTATCTTTATAATCGTTAACCGTTTTACTAAATTTCTTAATTTTTTATTATATAATAAAAACATAAACGTAAAATAATTAGCTTACATCTTTTTAAGATATATCTTAGAAGTATACGGATTATTAACGGAAATTATTTTAGATAAAAAAGAATAATATTCATTTCGAAATTCTAGTAAGAACTTATAACGTAACTAAACCTAAATTATAAACTGTCCAGCGTATTTAAACCCTAAACAAACGGATAAACTAAAAGAATTAACCAAATATTAAAAACCTACTTACAATGCTATATTAATTACGAACAGAATAACTAGGTCCAAAAGCTACCTATCGTATAATTAGCTTATATTACCAATTATTACGAAAGTACCAAGATAATTTTAGCAAATGCCCATTTTGGTTTTATACCCGAAATTTACAAAAATATACGTAAAAGCTTTATTAACGTTAAAGTAATCCTGATATTAAAATAACTTAAATAATTACATACAGAAATAAAAACGAAATTTAAATTCGTACGTAATCAAATAACAAAGTATTATAACCAGAAAGAATTAAAAAAATTAACCTTCTAAGAAAAAAAGATGGTTTACTTAACCACCACAAATATCCAAATTAAGCAACTAAATAAAAAATCCGACTTTAAATATATCGGCTCGTACAAAATCATCAAAAAAATCTTAAAAAATAATTATTAATTAGAATTATTGCCCAAAATTAAACTCCATCCCGTCTTTTACATTTCCTTACTCGAATTAACAATAAATACTATTAAAGTTAACATAAGATACGAAAAAAAGATAAAAAAGATATACTAATATATAAAGTAAAGAGGATTTTAAATACCCGTAAAAAAAACGGACTTACTTAGTACCTAAGTAAGTGAAAAATTACCCAGACTTTAAGAATATCTGGGAACCCGCCAAAAATCTTATGAACGCCCAGCGCTTATTAAGGAGCTTTTACCAGTAATGACGGATGTACCCTAATTAGCAGTCGACCGGATTTGCGACCTGGCCTAACGTAACCGCAGTGACCGCCGCCTCCAATTATTCCTGCTCCTTTTTTAGACGCTCAAACTTTTCCATGGCCTCCGTACCTTAAACACCACGACGAAGCATCTCGACGTTACGAAAACGGAGGAGTTTTTCTGCTTGCGTAAACGGTTTAGACGATTAAATAATTTAGATAAATGTTATTATATTTTAAATAACTTTTCTTTAGCCATACGTTTTATTAATTTTAAACGATCTTCCTTTGCGGTAAGCTTTTTATGTTTAAGTTTAAAGGGATTAAACAAATCGTAAGAACCCCCGTATTCGGTGCAACGCGCATATTTTCCAGAATTATGATACGCCTTGCAAGTCTTGTTCTTAGATCTGCAACGAGAACAAGAGAATTTCGACGATATGGTAAAACCAAGGCGTTCGATACGTTCTGAAAAAACGAAAGCGTTAGTACGTTGACGAAAACGACGTTTTTTAATCCGACCCGATATAATAAATATAAAAAAAGGAAAGTTACTTATTAGAATTAATAGACAAACAAATTAATCTTTAAGGATAAAGATCCTAAAGGGGAGAAATCGTATTATAACCTAGCGGTCTTGGCTGCAACATAAAAAGTCGGACCTTTAGGGAGTTAGCTCCGACCTAGGCCTAAACGTTACGTAACTAGCTTAAAGGACTTAACGGTTTCCATTAGTCTAAGGACCTTAAGCCAGCCAAGCCATAAAAGGGCTTAAAGGAACTTAAGGGGGATTAATTAATAAAAGGTTTTAAGCCGCTTAAGTACCTTAAGTCAAGACGAGGATATATACGCTCGTTATTACCATAGCTTCGATAGATTATCAGCTTATAATACAACTTGGGTATCTAAATTACCTTTAATAATTTACTATTACCAGACGTGACTATTAAATACCCTATTGCTTAGTTTCCCACGACATTACTACCAACATAAACCGTACGACTAGGTTTAATAGTTGGTTAAACCCCTTAGCCATCACAGGTAAGCCTTAAAAGAAAATAAATACCGTTATAAAAACGCTTAAGAAATATAAGTCCGATATAAAGTATTTTAATTATGATCAGAAAGGATATTTTAAAAGCGAATATCTCTTTCTTATTAAAAGGAACTTTAAGAAAGGAAAAATTCTTTAACCTTAAAAAAAGGCCAAAACGGCTAAGTAAAAAATCGATAATAAGGTAAAAAAGGAAAAGAAAAAAATTTAATTTAACTTTTTTCCAGCTAGAATTCATTATTACTATTATTATTTAAATCTAAAACGATATCCTAAAATACGAGAATTACCTTATTTATTAGGATTTTAAAGTTAAAGCCTATAAATATTACCCCGGATAAACGGCTTTTAAGATAACCATAAAATTAAAATACCTTTATTATCTTAATATATCTTAATATAAAATGCATAACGAATATAGTTAATTCCGACCTAACGTTAATAACTAGGGATGATTATCTCCGGAACTTTAAAAGCTTCCCGAATATACGATACATACAAAAACTCGAATAAACTAATATAATTCATTATACTTTATTACTTATTATTTTAACGATTATTTCGTTTATTTTAAAGCTAAAAAAATAATATATTTTAGCTTAAATAAAACGAAGAAAATATTTACCGAACCAGATAACCAATATAAATGTACAGAAACTTTCCGATATTTAAAGTACCCCAGGTTTTATTACTTATATCCCGCATTAGAACGAAGTTAAAAAGCTATATTATAAGCATGCTTATATTATTTTCCGATGTTCTCCATTTAATATAAACCTTTAAATATAAGAACGCTTTTTTCGGAAACCCATATTGTTAACTTTATAACTCAAAAAATACAAAACTAAATGTCGAACCTAAAGGAAATAATTATTTTCGAATATCAGTTCGGCTACAAAACAGTGGTATAAATGCATAAATAATTATTATACCAAGCATATTATAAAGAAAGCTTAAGAATAAAAACGCCTTTTTATAAGCAAATAATATTAATTAAAAAACGTTAAAGGCTTTTAAAATTAAGGTATCGAAAAGTCTTAATTTATAAAACCGTATATAAAGCGATATAAGGGTTACGTAATTAAATTAAGATTCCCTTTTAATACGAAAATAAAATATTTAAAGCTATAATTAACTTAGGAGCCGAAGGTAACTCTATTTTTTTTAAGGCGGTAAAAAAGTATTAAATCTTTTAGAAATATAAGTTAAAATCTTAAAAGTTACGTATAATAAACAAAAGCTTACCCAAGTATAAAAATAACGAATTTTTCGAAAATTTGAAAAACTCCCCGTTTGAATTTAAGGATACTAAAAACGAATTTTGCTAGATATTAGTGATATATCTGGATATAATATCATCTTAGGAATGCCGTAGCTTAGGTCCAGTAATCTGTATATTAAGTAGAAATACCAAACATTTTCCTGGGAAAGCAAAAAAAAAAGAAAAAAAAAGAAAGAAAAAACTACTTAAGGAAAACGATTAAGAAATCTGCTATGTCATTAAAAAAGTATAAGTTTTAAATTAAGTCGAAATGGTATTATTTAGGTATTAAAGATTTGAAGAATTATTTAAAAATAGAATGAATTACGAATTACTATTATATAGATAATAGGATTACCGAATACCTATTAAAGAAGGATATTACCTTAAACTTTATAAGATTTATTACATAAACTTTAAAAAGTTAAAAGCTTTATGGAAGATCTTTTAACTTAATTTAAAAAAAGGATATATTTAACCCTTTAATTCTCCTGCTGGATATCCTGTTCTTATAGTATTAAAGATTAAAAACGGAAAGCAAAAAATCGATAAAAACGGAAATCTGGTTTTTAGAAAAGTAATCTATTATAAATAATTAAACGATATTACGATTAAAAATGGATATCCTTTAACCCTTATAAACATATACTAATGGTTCAAAGCTATCCGTGCGTCCACCTATTTCTCACCAAAATATAGGTTTTTTAACTTATTATAACAAGTCGTATAAAAGTAATAAAAATGTCAGAGTTGCATAGTTATATAAATCATTACATATATTATATATGTTTGCTATCTATCCTTCTTTAAATAACGTCCCTCGCGAATGGCACATTAAATATTAACTGGTAAGTGTATTTTCTATTAGAAGAGTTTAAAGCTCGATAGAATAATAGTTATATTCAGCTTTTAATACCGATAAAGTATAACGGCATAATGAAACTTATAATGTTATTTAAAATATAATAATTCTACGTAAAACTGTGTCGTAAAATTCTTTTTCTTTAATTTATAATCACTTTCTTATAATATTATAATCGGGGTAAACGTGGTATGTTTCGGTGAGAAATAGGTGGGCGCACGGATAGAATTGATCTATGAGTGTATTAAAAGAAAATGTTAACAAAATTAAATAGTTTATTATGCTTAATTTTCGAAACGGTTATTACCGTATCAAAATAGCTAAAAAAGAAAAATGGAAAACGGTATTTAAAATAATATATAAACTTTATAAGTACCAGGTACTAGTTATAGAATTTATTAATACCTCCGCCAGTTTCCAACGTTTAGTTATAACTACCTTACGAAAATTCTTAAATAAGTTCGTATTTATCTACCTCGACGATATTCTCATTTATTCCGAAATTTTTAAAGAATATAAAAAATATATATCTTAAATGTTTAAAACCTTAAATAAGGCGAATATCCGAGTTAACCCAGCTAAAAGCATATGGTGTATCTAAAAGTTAACCTTTTTGGGATATATATTTACCCTTAGATAAATTTAAATTTAACGCTTTAAGATAAAAGTATTTAACGATTAACCTATCCTTACTAAAGCGATCGTTACCGACATTCGATGGATTTTAAAATTTACGAGTTACGTACGTAGCTTAATTAAGGGATATGGACATATAATTAAATTATTAACGAAGCTTATTATTAAACAGTATATTAAAAAAGGGTTTAAATTTTAAAAAATGTGAAAAGGGGATTTTAAATCTTAAAAGATATAATTATTAAAGGATCTATAATAAAAATATTTAATATAAATAAAAGTAAACGCATAAAAATGAACGCCTTAAATTATGTATTAAATGCCGTCCTGGAATAACTAAAAGATAACGGTAAATAATACCTAATAACTTATTATTCGAAGGTATTCGGAATTACAAAATTTAAATAGTTAATTTATAATAAGGAATTATTAACAATTATTAACGCTTTTAAGGAATAATAGCCTTTCTTTAATAGAATTAAAAAGACTTTCGATATTTATTTTAACTATAAAAACCGTACCCGATTTATGAAAGTATAAAAATTAAATAAACGATATAAAACTTGGATAATTCTTTTGTTAAAGTTTAACGTTAAAATATATTATATTAAAGGAAAAAAGAATATTTAGGCGGATGTTTTTAATCGCAAAAGCGATTAAAATCCTAAGGTTTCTAAACGAAGTATGTATATATTATAATATTATAAGGATGGTATTATATAATTATGCAAAATCCTAAAAAGAAACCAACCCCCGAATTCTTAATACGATTTTAGAGTTTCTACGATACGAAGGAAAAGAAAAAGGTTTAACAGTTAAAAGGATATCTAAAGGATTAGCTATTATGTTAGGGCAAGATTTATGTTTTTAAGAATTAATAAGAATAATTCGTAAAGGAATTTTGCGAAAACTTATTGCATAAATATTAAGCAATTTTTAAAACTACCCGACGGCTATAAAAGAAGTATAACTTTTCAGAATTGCGCCGAATAATTAAAAAGGTTATTAAAAATTATAATATTTGTAATAAGGTTAAGGTAATATGCTATAACCCTTATGAGCTATTATAACCTACCGACATTCTTAATAAAATATGGAACATTATAGCTTAGAGTTTTATCATCAATTTCCCTTTATTTAAAAACCTAATTACTGGAGTTGAATACGATGGGGTTGTAACGAACCTGTCATACATCCACCTGGAAGTATGAGTAGTATCTGAAAAGGGGTCTTGATTTGCAGGTAATAATAGGGCGAGGGATGATTTACTAGGGTTTTGTTCGTTAAAGAGGTTTAAAGACTTTTCCTATAGTAAAGAACGATTGCCTTTAGCTGTACGCTTAGATTAATAACTAAGGAGCGAAATTAAGTAAGTGCTATCTACATAAGGAACTTGGTTTATATATATATCCGATTGTCCTTTAATAAGTATGTCGTAGATTTATGTAATTTATATGATCTAGTCCAGATTACTTAAATCACTTAAATCACCAAAATCGCCAAAAAGGTTAAACCTTCTTATCTGAGATTTACCCAACATGGGTCTATATTAGGCCTGACAGGTAGGTCTTTTAAAGATAGGAACCCCTGTTCCTGTAACATTATTTCCCTTTTTTAAAGATCTTTATCCTAAAGATAAGAATCGTAAGTGGCCATTTTTGTTTTGGAAAAAGTTTTTTTAAAGATATTTTTACTGACTTTACCATGATAGGCCGTATTCAAAAAGAAAGAAAAAAACCTCGCTCAAATTAACGCGATTTTCGTAACGTTCGAATTAATTCGATTAAAAAGTTTGGCGTTAAAGCTTTTCTTTGTTCCAATTATAGCCGTTTTAGCGAAACCGACTGTTTTTTCATTCTTGATATTTCGAGCTGCGATTGCTGCACTCGTCGTCAGCGTTTGGCCTATAACGTCCTAACCATAAACTTACTAACGAAGTTGGGCGAAATATATGATCGTTTAAAAAAAAAGCAACGAAAGGTAAAGGATACCTTGGTTACATATTAAAAGGCTGCCGAAAAGAGAATAAAAGAGTTTATTAGGCGGATAAAGCGTTTGCGCCTTTAATATCTTTTTTAAAAAAAGGTTATAGTTATTTTTTAAAAAATATAAGTTAGATTAATTAAAAGAATAGGAAAAATTAAAGGAAAAATAGCGGCGTATAAAAGCGGTGCGAGTACGGCTTGTTTCCGAAATAAATGCCATTGCGAAAACGTTTACGTTCTTCAACTGGAACGCCGTAAAGTTGGATTTAAACGGGGGATTATTATTGCCTACGACCTTAACCGCGTTAAAAACGGTCGGTCAGGATTCTGCCGGTGAAACGTTTTAACCAGGTCCATTACGTTCGTTAAATAATTAAGTAATTCTTACGTATTTTCCTCGTATAAGTATCCTTTTTACTTAATTAAGTACTAAATTTTACTTTTATTCATTTTAAAATGTAATATCCTTTTGACTTCGTATTTGTTATCTCTTTTTCGATTTTTAAGTTTAGGTTTAACGGGGTGTTTTCAGGTACTAATTTAAGTAAGAAAATATGGAAAATAAGGTGTATCTTTATTATTTTGGGTAGTAATAATGGATAATTAGTTTTGGACATAACTTCGTTAATCTTAAATAAGTTAAGTTTCTTAAAATTAAGCTTGTTATTAGGCCTTTTGGTCCTAATTTATAAAATGTTCGACGTTACGTTTTGTCTTTAACGTAATAAATAAACCTTATTTCTTTTCGTTAAAATTGGTCTCTCGTTTTTTTTGTTATAATATTAGGTTATTTTTTTACTAGAGAAAGTATAATTCGGTTCGTAATCGGGATTATATTATTTTAATTTCCGTTATTATTATTTCTGTTTAAGGAGTTATGATGATAATTGTAAAAGTTTTATGCGCCGATTGCTTTGGTCGTTAAGTTACCGCTTTATGTCCGTATATAGCTATATAGGGGGATATGCTCATATTTTAGTTAATAAACGTATTATAAGTTATTTATATTAATGGTAATAATTTTACCTAATTATTTTGTTAGTAATTAACATAACTTCGAAGGTATTATTTTAAAGTTTGGTTTAGTTGTTCTGTTTAACTACCTGTTTATAGGTAATAAATTATTAAGAATTTAAACTTAGCATTTATTTATTTAAAAGAGCTGGTACTTAACTTAGACGTAAACAACTTATTTCGATTAAAAATGATTTTTTCAAGTATTCCGTATTTATGGAAATAATGCCGAATAAATATATAAGTTAGTTATTCTGCCGTCGTAATTTCTTTAAAAAGTAGGAAGTACTTATATTTAATAAGTTTATTAACGATTACCCAGTTTTTGTGGTATTCGATTCCAGTAATTAAATCTTTAAATGGAGGGAAGTTAGCAATAAAATTTTAAGTTATAATATTCCATACTTTATTAAGAATGTTAATAGGTTGCAGCAGTTCGTAGGGCTTATAGCGTATTACCTTAACCTTATTGCAAATATTACAATTTTTGACAACCGTTTTAATTACCCGGCATAATTTTAGGAAGTCGTACTTTTCCTATAGCCGTTAGATAGTTTTAAAGATTTCTTAATATCCATGTAATAGGTTTTTGTAAAATTCCTTTACGAATTGTTTTTATTAGTTTGTAGGAACGTAAATCTTGCCACGCTATAATAGCTGGTTTTTTGGCTATCCTTTTAACTATTACACCTTTTTTTTTCGTTCGTATCGTAAAAATATTAAACTTTCGTTAAAACTTCGAGGGTTAATTTCTTTAAAATCTTGCATAATTATATAGTACTATATTTATTATATTATAATATTTACATGCTTTATTTGGGAACCTTGAGATTATAATCGCCTTTACGATTAAAAATATTCGCTTAAATATTTTCTTTTCCTTTAATATAATGTATTTTAAAGTTAAACCTTAAAAAAAAAGTATTAAAGTTTTATATCGTTTATTTAATTTTTATGCCTTTATAAATTAAGTAAAGTTCTTATAATCGGAATAAATATCGAAAAATATTTTGGTTTGTTAAAAAAGGGCTTTTACTTTTTAAGAACGTTAATAATTGTTAATAATTCCTTATTATAGATCGGGTATTTAAGTTTTACATTTCGAAGCGTTTTTAAATAGTAAGTTATTAGGTATTATTTGCCGTTATTTTTTAATTATTTTAGGACGGTATTTAATGCGTAATTTAACGCGTCCGTTTTTCGGCGCTTTTTCTTTATTTGCATTAAGTAATTTTATTATGGGTTTATTAATAATTACGTTCTTTAAAATTTAAAATGCTTTTTTATATCCTTTAGGAACTTAAACTTTTTTTTAATATATTCCTTAGTGATAAGTTTCGTTAAAGGTTTAATTATATTTCCGTATCCCTTAATTAAGTTACGTACGTAACCCGTAAATCTTAAGATTTGCCGGATGTCGGTACCGGTTGTTTTATTAAAGATAAGCTAGTTTTTAATTATTTTATCTTAAAGTATTAAATCTAAATTTGGCCGGGGGTAAATGTATATCCCAAAAAGTATAGCTTTTATGTATGTTATATGTTTTTGGTTAGGTTAATTCGGATATTCGCCTTATTTAAAATCTTAAGTACTTAAGTTATATACTTTTAATATTCCTTTAAAATGTCAGAATAAATGAGAATGTTGTCGAGGTAAACTAATATAAATTTATTTAGGAATTTTTATAAAGTAGTTATAATTAATCGTTTAAAACTAGCGGAAGTAATAGTAAGTTTTATAGGTATTATTCGATATTCGTAAAATCCGTATATCGTTTTAAATATCGTTTTTCATTTTTCATTTTTAGCTATTTTGATACGATAGTACTCGTTTCGAATATTAGGTGTAATAAATTATTTAGCTTTATTAACTTTTTTTAATATATTTATAAAGGTTAAAAGGTATTCACTTGTAATCATAATATCGTTTAACTATTTATAATCGATTATCTTTTTAAAAATTAAGTTTCTGTTTTTATTAATATTCTGTTTTCTATCTTTAGTTTTTGGTATTATAAGGACGGGGTATCCGGTAGGAAAATTAAAGCGTCGAATGTATCTTTTTTTAGATTAAGTTAAATAATTCTTTTTAAAGCTTTTAACTTTTTAAGGTTTATGTGATAGATTTTATAAAATTTAAGGTGATATCCTTTTTAATGGGTATTCGATAATCCTATTAACCATATGGTGGTAACTCGTAGTTTTTTTTATCTTTAAATAGTTTCTTAAATTTCTAGTACTTAGGTAGTACCGTTTTGGCTTAATTTGAAACTTGTACTTTTTTGATAACATAACAGATCTTTTGATTGTTTTTTTAGGTAGCTTTTTTTTTGCTTTCTTAAGAAAGTGTTTGGTATTTCCAGTTAATATATAAATTGCTAGACCTGAGCCACAGTATTACTAAGATGATGTTATGTTTAAAAATGTCGGCAATATCTAACGAGATTCGTTTTTGGTATCTTTAAATCCAAACGGGAAGTTTTTCAATTTTTCGGAGAACTCGTCCATTTTCATATTTAAATAAGCTTCCGTCCATTATACGTAACTTATAAGACTTTAACTTATATTTCCAGGGAACTTAATGTTTCTTACCGCGAAAGAGATAAAGTTATTTTCGGCTTCTAAATCGATTATGGCCTTAAATATCTTGTTTTTGTACGGAAGGGGAATTTCGATCTGGCTACGTATTCCTTATGTTGTTTCACATAAGGTCTTATAACTTGAGACTTTTTGGTGCCTTAGTTTCGAAGGCCTTTGGCGTTTTTTAATTAATGCTATTTGCTTGCAAAAAAGCGCCTTTACTTTCGAGCCTTTTTTGCAGCATATTTGGTATAATAATCATTTATATATTTGTATCATTTTTCTTTTGCCGAACTAACATTCTAAAGTAATTATTTTTTTAAGCTTAACCTTTGGTCTTGTATCTTTCGAGTTATAGGGTTAAAGGTATGAACCTTCGAAAAGGTTATTCCCATATTTAGGAGTTCGTATTAAATGTAAAGTATCAGAAAGTAATATAAGCATCCTTATAATATAGCCTTTTAGCTTTATTTTAATTCGGGGTGTAAATAATAAGACTTAAGGTATTTTGATTTTCGGGGAGTTTTTATGCATTTGCATTCGTTATTTAGTTTAGTAAGTATTTTTTCATTCTTGTTATGGAAAAATGGGGGTTTAAAAGGGCTCTAATCAGACGCCCCTAGTAGGCTCCACCAGGCTCTATAAAAAGGGCTTCCAGCGGTCCAAGTAGCTTGGGAGAGGTTTCTCTCCTGAGAGTCAGAGCTGTCAATATAGCCTCAATTTCTTCTGTGACAATTCTATTTAGGCCAAAATCTTTTTTTTTGGCTTTGAAATAAATAAGATAATCGTTCAGGTAATAAACGGTAAAATGTAATAATTTATGCTGGTTTGTTCGGGGTTTGGTATATACCGTGTATTTAAGAAGCTTATAAAGTTCTGGGGGTAACTATCCGTAATTATTAACGTCCGGTCGGAATTAATCATTTTCGTTATACATTTCGCATTTTTATATGTCGAAATGGTGACGACATTTTAGCTTTATAGTTATCTTAAAAGCCGTTTATCCGAGGTGATATTTATAAGCTTTAGCCTTAAAGTCCTGGCAAATAGGATAATCTTCGTACTTTAAGATGTCGTTCTGGATTTAAGTAATAATAGTAATAATAAATTCTGGCTAAAAGAAAATCGAAATAATCTTTTTCTTTTCCTTTTTTACCTTATTGTCGGTTTCTTAGTTAATCGCTTTGGCTTTCTTTTAGGATTAAAGAATCCTTCCCTTCTTGGAGTTTCTTTTAGCGGGAAAGTAATACTCACTTTTAAAATGTCCCTTTTTCTCACAGTTAAAATACTTTATATCGGACTTATCTTTCTTAGACTCCTTCGAAACGGTGCTTGCTTTTTTTAAGGCTTACCTTTAACCTTTTTAATTCGGCTACCAAAGCTTTTATCGTCGTTTCGTTTATTAATTTCTTTCTTTTCGAGGTACCGGTTAAAGGTACGTCAGTTAATAATAATGGCTTTAGCAGTATACTTTTTAAAGAATCCTATTTTAAGTACTATATATATTTCGTCTCTAACTTAAGGTTTTAAGTTATCATAAAAGGGATAAAATAACGCGCTTTCTAGTAAATTAAAAATTACGGCCAAATGGTTAAATTCCGTTATATACTTTGCAGCTAATTTGGTCTGATAAAGGAGGTATAATTATTTTACCGCGTACTGTTCGTTACCTGGGTCTTTAAACGTAGCTCATATTCGGTCCTCGAAATATCAGCAATTATTAAAAATGTAATTAATAATATCTAAAAATTCATTAAGGTAATTCTTTAAATAATCCTTTATAATTAGTTCGAACTACAGGAAAACTCGTCTAGCAAGCAGCTAAAAAATGGCTATCATTTTTCAATAATTTTTCGTTAGGGAGTTTTGGTAAAACTTAAGGTAAGTTCTAACCTGGAGGAAAAATTCTTCCATATTTATAGTTCCGTTATAAGGTTTTAAAGTAATTAGTTTATAACCCTTAGTTTCCGGCATTCCGTAATAGCTGGAAGGTAGGATAATAACTTCGCGGTATCGATTTAGGCCGAATAATGGGAGTGCTGGGGTTTTTTCCATTATTCCTTTAATAGGTTAAACCATCCTTTTTCTGGTGGATTAGGGTCTTTTTTCTCTGTCCTTTTTTAAAGCTTAGATTTTGTGTAAGAAGATCTTCATTTTCTCCTTAAGGGAAAGCTTTTTTCTTTTTCTTTTGGGCCTTAAGGTTCCTAGATCTCTAGTTTTTTTTTCTTCCGAATTTCCCTAAACTTTAATAATATCCTTTAAAGCCGGGGTTAGATATTGGGTTTAGGAAAAAAAAGGATTTCCCTTACCTCGGGTTGTAAAAAGCATAATATAATTAATTAGTTAAAGAACTGTTTCGATAAAAGGCAAATCGTTTTATTTAATTATTAATTCCTTACTAGCTTATAACGGGAATCGGGTGTATTATTTATCTTTTAAACGTCGTTTTGTAATATCATTTTTATTAAGTTCAAGAAAGCTTATACTTAATTAAGCTTAAAATCATCCGTTAACTATTAATTAAAAAGCTATTAAAATATAACGAACCTGTTATATATCCACTTAAAAGTATAAGCAATATCCGAAAAAGGGTCTTAATTTGCAGGTAACAATAAGGCGAGGGATAATTTATTAAGGTTTAAAGATTTTTCCCATAATAAAGAACGACTGCCTTTAGCTGTAGGTTTAGATTAATAGCTAAGGAGCGAAACTAAGTAAGTGATCTGTATATAAGGAACTTAATTTATATATATATCCGATTGTCCTTTAATGAGTATGTCGTGGATCTATATGATTTATGTAATCTGGTCCAGATCATTTAAATTACTTAGATCACTAAAATCGCCAAGAAGGCTAAGCCTTTTTGTCCGTGATTTACCCGAGATGGGTCCACACTAGGCCTGACAGGTAGGTCTCTTAGAGACAGGAACCCCTGTTCCTGTAACAGGAGTTTGGGTAATTATTAACAGGTTTACCAAGTATAGATATTTTTTTACCTTTTAAAAAAACTGTAATGGTAAAGTAATTAGCTTATGCTTTTATTCGATATTATTTTAATAAATACGGAATATTAAAAAAGTCTATTTCCGATTAAAATAAACCTTTTACGTCTAAGTTTAGTACCAGCTTTTTTAAACAAATAGGTACCAAGTTTAAGTTCTTGATAGCTTATCACCCTTTAATAAATAATTAAACGTAACGGCTAAATTAGACCCTAGAATAATATCTTTAAAGCTATATTAACTACCAGCAAAATAATTAGGTAAAACTTTTTTCAATAGTATAAATAACTTATAACACGTTTACTAACGAAAATATAGGTATATCTTCTTATATAACTATATACGGACATAAGGTTATAACTTAACGGCCAAAATAATCAGTATATAAGGCTTTTATAATTATTACCATAACTCCCCGAGCAAATATAATAATAACGGAAATCAAAACTATATAAGTTCGATTACGAACCGAATTATACTTTCTCTAGCGAAAAATGGCCCAGTATTATTAAAAAAATTTAAAGGACCAAATTTAACGAAAAGAACTAAGGTTTATTTATTGCGGTAAAAATAAAACGTAACGTTAAATATCTTACAAATTAAAACTAAAAGACTTAGCGATAAGCTTAATTTTTAAAAACTTAATTTATTTAAGATTAATAAAGTTGTTTTTAAAACTAAATATTAATTATTATTATTATCTAGGACAATAAAAATATACCTTATTTTATATATTTCCTTACTTAAACTAATATCTAAAAACGCCCCATTAAAAATAAACCTAAAAATCGAAAAAGACGATAACGAATACGAACTCGAAAAAATATTAAATTTCAAAATGCTTAAAAGTAAAGTTTAATATCTAGTTAAATATCAAAGATATTTATATGAAAAAAAAAACATTTGGGAACTATTTAACCACCTAACGAACATAATGGACCTGGTTAAAACGTTTTACTGGCAAAATCCTAACCGACCGTCTGTAACGCAGCTAAGATCGCAGGCGATAATTGTCAGATATAGGGGACATCAGTTGTGTTGTTGTATTAGGCTAGATACGTGTGCTGTTGCACGCGTACAGCGTTAAGTAGCTTAGCCACGGAACATGTAT
>QJNU01000797.1:0-30152 GCA_004154915.1 Monosporascus ibericus | reverse complement strand
TGAGTGTGTGTGTGGGTGGGTGCGCGTGTGTGGGTGTGTGGGTGTGTGGGTGTGTGCGCGTGTGCGCGTGTGCGTGTAACTGTCTGTGTAACTGAGAGAGTTGAAGAAATCGTGCAACTCCTTTTTAAGCTGTTCATGTCAGAGCAAAAAGCAAGAAAAAGCAAGGGCTAGAAACCGACGGGGTCGTAACGAGGCAAGGCATAACCAACCAGCTACGTTTCCGTGTGCTCTCCGTGAATGGAACGTGTTATTGACGGGTTAGACGAGTCTGTGCATCTCAGCAACCGAAATCAAGAGGTAAAATTCATGAGTTACTACTACTAGTCCAATATATCGAACCGAGGAGAAATCCGCCTATTCCTATCCGACTTCGCCATCATCCACCGTTTTGATGTACAACGTCCTCCGAGTCCGTGCCTCTACCACCGAGATTTATGCGAAAAGGTCGCCCAGTAGTATATAACCTTGATCCCGTTCCCGAGCACCCATATGTGCCATGGCCAAGACCAAGTTCGACACCCGGAACGCCCAAACCCCGTTCTAAGATACTCACTTGCATTCCGAGTTTATCCCTGATTACCGTCTCTGGACTCAAGTCCAAGGGGGTTCGGCCGGATATCTACGGCCGGTGACGCCCTTGATGGGGCTCGTGCCGTAGCCCTTGTGGCGCCTGCGATCCCTCTGCTCCCTCTCGCTCGATGTCGTGATCCTCCTTCCCGCACGATCCCAGTCCCTGCCTCGGTCTCGGTCCCTTTCCCAGGCGAGGTCCCTCGGTATCCTCTCGGCGTCCGCGTGACTGCTCGGTCTCCGGTCCGCCGTGGGACGCAGGTAGACCCTCTCCTCCCTGCTCCGGCTCCTGATCTCTCGTTCTTCAGCGAGCTCTCGTTCCCGCTTCCGTTCCCGCTCCATTTCCCTGTCGAATTGCCGCCTGCGAGCGCGCTCCCGTTCTCTGTCGCGAAGGGAGCGGTGTTTTGGGGAAACCTCCGAGTCAGATTCGTCGCTAGGATATGATCCATCAGACTGGCCGTGGCGGCCCCGCCGCAACGGAGGTGTCTGTCTGGTATAGCGCGGTCTGATCGACGACCCGCCACTAGTTTTCTCTCGCGAACTGCTACGATGCCGGTCATGCGATCCGGATAGAAGAGAGGTTATTTTCTGTTTGATCTCCGCCGGTAGACTTAGTCTTCGAGGATCGTTAGGTCGTACTTCCGGCCGGTGTGGGCGGACCGGAGTTGCCGCAGTAGGGGGTGGCGGATGCGGACGAAGTCTTACAGACGGGGTTGGTGCGGCGGACACGTGGCTGTACAACCGTGAAGTCGAAGTAGAGCGCGGGAGCGCATCGGAGTCCGAATCAGACTCCGAATCACATGACGGCGAGTAAGGCCGAGGCTGACTGTGCCGACGCGGAACTGGGGGGGCGCGGGCATTAAGACGAGTCGAAAATCTTACATTAGGGTCAGGGGGAGGTTTCAAGTCTGAATAACTTCGACGGCGGCGCGGTTCTTCTGAGGAGCTGCTATCCACGCGGCGTATATCGGGAGGGCGCGGAGAGGTGTGATGTGAGGCAGAAACACGCCTCACGGGTATGTGGATGACTCTAGCCGGCCTTTCCCGGCTGAAATAATCCATCTCATGTCTCCTCCGAGGGGAAGTGTTATTGACTTGCGAGCCGTGGACGTGGTTGAAACCAGCGTGCACCCGAGGATCACGAGCCGGTGATGGCTGTGGAGGTTGCTGTGGTGATTGCTGCGGTGGATGCTGCGACGGTTGTGAAGGTTGCTCTTCCTGTAACGCTGCCTCTTGTTTCAACCTCTCAGCACAACTTCTGTGCCACGCGTCTATTTGGGGATCGCATTTTGCCGGGAAGGCTTTCCTGGGCAAATCTGGGGGGAAAGGCTCCCCGGTGTCTGGGTGTTTCAGCGCCCAGTTACGAACAGCGAATTGTATGAACGGCGCATGTTCTTCAGGCTCCAACAATATCTGGATAGACTCCCACCGTACAAAGCCATCCACCGTCAGCGCTGGAACGGATGGTTCAACGTAGCAGTTACCAGCAGGCTGCTGCAGTACATGTTGGACTCCCAACGCTTGCCAGATGTAGGATATCGACTTGGCCGGGGCATTTAAGAAGAGCGCGTCGTAGTCGCCACCGACAGCATGGTAAAATGCTGCTAGCTTCTTCGGATCAAGCCCCGTAGATTTCCTATCGCCAATGTTACAGGCCTGCAAACATCCGCGTTAGTAACCACCTTGTACCGCCACAAGTGCTATGTATGACGTTTTAAGGGAACGCAAAACTGGAAGGGTGGGGGGATGCGCACGATGTACTTTGCGATAGCGCGAAGCAAGGCATCAAGAAGATCTGTCGCTGTCTTGTCTTTGTTGAAGAGGTATCCATAGTAAGACGCCCCATCAACCGGAGGCGGCGGAGGCGGAGGCGAAGGCGAAGGCGGAGGCGAAGGCGAAGGCGGAGACGGAGACGGCTGTTTGTGCTGCTGTTGTGGTTGCGGAAGTGCCGGCTTGGGCGTGTTGACATCGTCGGGCGTTTGAGCCGTGGTCCTCTTGGGTTGCTCGGGTTCGGGCTCGGCGACATCCTTGCCGGTCGTCGCCATTGTAAATGTGGAAAAGTGAAGGACAGAATGGAGTTGGGCTGCTGGCCGATCAAGCTTCAATGTCGGGCTTCAATCGCAGCCCGTCAGCTTATGAGGAACCGGATCGAGAGGAGTATCCGACGAAGTTACATATGTCATCATCCAAACAGGGGAGAATATCAGCCTATCGTCAATAGTATCCCCAATCAACTTGAAACTAGGTGGTGCCGCACAGCGGACGACAAAAACTCGTGGATACGGGATGGGGAGAAGCTGTATCACGACAATGAGACGGCACAAGCGGAGTTTGATATAATAGTAATGATTGGAAGGATGAAACTGATGATCATATTACTAGCAGACTTCTGCGCCTGACTGTTATACAGAATCGGAAAATAGAACAGGCTCAAGTGGCACAGGCTGCAACATGATGTGACTCAAACTGCCGCTGACTATGATCTTGTTCATTAAAGACAGCTGCTGCACTTACGAACTGTACATTCACCAACGCCTACGTATAGAGCGCATTCTGCAGCAGTGAGAGAACATCAGCGAAAGATTGAGCTATTTGCTGGCATGTGGCTCTGCCAAGCCTGCTAACAGGCAACTACTAAGGTAGAGCAAGTTTCGAGGCGCATCGGCAATCGGACATCGGGCAGAGGTGGCTGAGACAGGCGGAACTAACTGCATCATAAACCTGCCCACGAGCGACTCTCACCGAAAACTGAATCTGAATGCTACTCAACCCATTCTCCGACTACGGCTCTCCATCTTGCCTAGACAAGGTGGTATTAATATTGGTTGATATTCTGGTCATCGCTCCTCGCTCGGATCCTTCGCAAACTACTCGCCTGTATATTTAGGTACCCATAGCCTCACCCTATGTTTCCGAACCTTCCTCTTTGCCCCATCTCCTTTCTAGCATTGGTCCCTACGGCCCTGCGAGCAAGTTGCTGTTAGTTGTGCTCCGCAAGAAAAACAGGTGAAGGGCACCCAGCCTCTAAGCCCTCCGCCAGCCACGGAGCCTCTCCACTATTGGTCACGGCTCCAGTTGTGGTAAGGCGATTCGGTAGAAGTGGTTGAACGCTGTGCCCGCTGCGGAGGCAAGGAATCCTAACCTTTCAAAGCCGATCTGCATAGTCGGACCATTACATCCGCCGCCTTGCAGACGCGTCTTTTTGAGGCTTCGCCCTAGCTGGATATTTTGCATAGATCTAGATCTCGAAGACAGCCCTCGGTCTCTCTCGGACCAGGACGATGCGGAACGGCGAGAGTGGATCTACGCCGAGGGCTTGAGCATTGCGAATTGCGCCAGATGTGATTCGACAATGGCATCGGGATAGCGTCTATAAAGAAGGCATCGTTATAAACATGTAGTAAGAATTACCTACCAGACAAAAGACAACTATCAATATGAAAAGGCACAAGAAAAGGTAGCATATACGGTTATAGAAGGAGTAACGAAGTTGTGGTTACACCCCGTCTTAGCATAATACAAGATTATACCGTCTTTAAGACTTGCGTCTATGTCGTATTAGTCCTGAGCGGGATATGGTCTCCATCTCCAATCGCGGATATGTTGTATTGCAGGGTATATTTCGCAAAACCAGTCCGGTCAGTTTCATATTCGCCAATGGCCTTCTCCTAAACTCTTTGCGAGGCGTGACACGGCACCTCTCTTGAACCGGTCTTCCCTTCTTTGTGCCGGACATAATTATTTCGTAGTGAGGAATTACTACCCTACCGCTTTTCCCCTATCCTATCATCCAGCACATCTGCAGCCCTCCTCAATTCCCTTGCCGCGGCCGTTCTAGCATCCTCCGCCGCCCTTTCGGGCACACTCGTAGCCTCCCTCGCGACCCGGTCGCGTGCCCTAATAACCCCCCTCGCAACCTCATCGCCAGTTCTCATGCCTTCTCTCGCGAGCACAGCGCCAGTCTCGGTCGCCTCGTCGACAATTGTGTCACCGGTCCTGGCGGCGCTATCCTTCGCGCGTTCCAGTTCCTGCCGCCCAACCGCGGCCGCCTTGGAAGCCTGTGCCTGTCGCTCTGTGGCCTCATGTTCCAAACGTGCCTGTCGCTCTCTGGCGTCGCGTTCCAGACGTGCCTTGTGTTCCTCGACCTCACGCGCGACCGCCTTCCCGACGCCGCGCCCCTCCTTTTCGATCTCCTTTTCGCGTTCGCGGACGTCGTCCGTCACGTCATGCGCCTTCTTGTGGACTCCTGCCGCTAGCTTCTCGATCGTGCCGTCGAGGCCCTTCAACTTGCTGGCTATGCCCTCGAGCTTGGACACTTCGATGCCGCCGATCTTGCTGTCCGGACCCTGCGCGAGCTGCTTCTGGTTGGCGACGGACGTGTAGCTGTCCGGCGTGTTCATCTCGATGTCCTGCTTGGTGTTGCTGTACATTTTCTCTATCGTCTCCACGATCTCGTACACGTCAAGTGTGCACCCCTCGCGGGCGAAGTCGCGCTCACGCTGCTCGATGTACTCGCGGATCTTCTTCCACTCGTTCCCGTAGTACTTGAGCCGCCCAGGGAGCCCGGAGCCCTTGAGGAAGGTGAGGAAGCCCGCTATTACGGTGTTGATCGCGCCGAATGTCGTGATGGCCCCCCGTGCCGCCCCGCCGGCCGACATCGCCGTCAGCCCGGCGGCGACGACAATCTGGAAGAAGTAACACGCGTTGACGATTGCCGAAAATACTTTGAAGCTGTCCTTCGCATTTTGCTCGGAATGCACCACGCGGGCGTATAAGCCGATATTGGCTGCCGGCCGTGTGCCGACGGGGCTAGACACAGTAAAGCCTAGCTGGTCCGAGGTAACGATGCCCACCATCAAGCGGAACATGGTCAGGGGGGCGTCGGTTGGGATCAGATAGCTACGGCCGTTTCGGGGAAGGGGGATTCTAGCCAGCGCGGCATCCGAGGACATGGCAGCCGAGACGCCGCTTGACGCCTTATTCGCGTTGATGGCACTCTCCTCGTCAGTAGGGACGGCCAGGCCTGGCCGTGCTTTCCTCTGGACCATCAACCGCATGAGCGATCCAATGAAAGAAGCCATTCTTGCGTACTTTCATACCCGATTCGCAAGTGTCGGCTTCTGCAGGACTGTTCGGGCGAGTGCCTAGGATGTTATTAGAAACGGCGGTGACTAGGGAGGCTTCCCTTATAAAGCTTTCCCGCGCTGCGGTACCCATCCATCGGTACAAGCGTGGTCAAATGGATGGTCTGGGCGGACGCGATCGGGTTGCCAAAGTCCCCGTCATCACGAGAGCCCGTCAACAACTCGCGGATAATATATCATATCGGGAGTTCGTCGCTAAGTCCTGGTGTTGAAAGCAGGAGGTGAAGGACCGAGGCCGTGGCGGATACGCAAAAGGGAACAGTGGGCGTCCTGCCAAGAGTAGTTACCATGACCATTGAAGGGTCCACGCCGTCTCATTGGCTGAGGCTCGACGAACGCAGTCAATATTATGCACATCCTAATCTTCGTAGTATATAATAGGACTAGACAAAGCAACACAGACCAGCTGAACAACAACATCTATGCAATTGTCATGGAACCGGGTGCAACCTCTGTAGTACCGACTCTCGGATTATAATGCATGCTGCCCACCACACCATTGACGATGGCCATGGCGTGTGTGTGTGTGTGTGTGTGTGTGTGTGTTTATGGGCAGGGTACGTTGCAGAGAAGCATGTGAAGTCAAGCAACACCTACCGTTTCTACCAGCCAAGAATCACACGTAGTGCGTACGTTCGACCGAATATGACGCCGTACTTTTGGGTTGGTAGCACTAAGGCCCAACTTCAGTTCTAAGAAATGGCAAACGGCAGAGACACATGGACCGACGTGGTCCCCTTACCACGATGCAAACTCGTCCCGTATTTATGTCGAAGGCGGTCGAACCGCCAGTACCCGTTTCGGTCCGGAGATCTTCAGTTTGCATCTTTACTCCGTGCCGCTGGCTTGGGCCTATGGGAGTTATTCGAGCCGCAGGGCTTACGATGACCCACCAAGGCCGCGAATGTTTCGAACTCGAGCTCGGATCATTGAGGGTGGACAAAGATCTCGAAGGTCTTGTGGATTGATTGGGCACCGCTCGGGAAGTTGCAGTTGAGCAGGGGAGGGGCAGCAGATACAACAGCTGCAGCCTCCGTAATGCCATAGATTCCAGTTCCGGAAGCTCAACCCAGGTGGCGGCTCGGCGTTGCTGATAATCCCGGCAGCGCCCAGGGCTTCCGGGTATAAGGTGGTCGCCGACCAATCTAAAATTTTAGATGAAGATATAGAGGCGAGCTTGTATAACGTTCTTCCTCTCTTCGGCTGCGATGACGGAATGGCGCCGCCACGTCTGAACGTCATGTGCTAATGGACTAGGGATAGATTGCGGATGGGTCTTGTATCGGCCTCAGACCACTCGATTGGTCATATTTATCCGCCCCTTGAGCAGAGCTGGAAGCACGAAGCAAGCCCACAAGGGCAGCTCCTCAGCTTGCCGCATACCGACCAATCAGAGACTTCCAAGCATCCTTCGACGATATAGACGAGGTCGTGTGCTTCCTTCATCTCCGACCACGAACTGTGTTTACCTGAGCAAGCCATGGATTATTTAGTCGGGTTATACATCGTCAAATCAGTGTTTAATTCTTTACGGCCGTCACCTACTAAGTCGCCCTCGCTTACCATATGCTATTTAGAGCAAGATATTCCTGAAATGAAATGCTCGCAGTATATCCGCGGGATTACCCTTTCAACATTATTATCAATAAACCTAACTCCTCCCTGAAGCTCCCCTCGCAACCGTTCCTGAGTCCAGAAGGCCAGCCCCCCCCCCAAAATTTCTTCCGATTCCTTTGCCGGCGTCCCCGTACATAACTCCCCTTTTTCTTTCCCTATGGCCCCGTCACACGTATCTTTTCCTACAACCATCATCTTCCCATGCCCTCGTAATCTTGGTGTTTTGCGTTATGTCTTCAACAGCCCCGTGGAGTACCATCAGGTCCGCTGAAAGCAGGACAGCCAATCGATCGCCACCGAAGCGCCGCCCTTCCCTTCTTAAGTGACGTACGTAGCCAGCCAGGACGAAATCACCACCATGAGGCAGAGCCCGAGCGAACGTCCTCCTCGGTAACGACCGGCATGGTTATGGGCGGGGGAGCAGGCCACAGCTGCCGCCCACGCGCCGCCCAGTACCGAGACCGCGCCCGCTCGGCGTGCGCCTTAATTCGCGCGTGGTAGTGGCAATAGTCGCGGTGTGTGGCCTTGACCCCCTTCCGGACGTGGCGGCACCGCGGGTCCGTACGGCCGTAATCGCACTCGTCGAGGCGGTACCGGAGCTGGCAACCGCATATCTCGAAGCTCAGGAAGATCTGCTTGCACATATTTTTGGCGTCTTGCGTCTTGCGCTGCCTGTGACGATCGATGATCTGTTAGTGAACGTGTTGGGCAACTGGAGCTACATATGAGAGAGACATTATTTGTGGGATTGGGGACGTGAGTGGCGAGTGATTCCTTTGGGGGATATATGACTTGTGATGAGTAAAGGAAGGCATTGCTATCGAGGCAGAGACTGAGTACTAACAGGTAAGTGACGAATTTCTGCTACGAGGAGGTAGCTGGCTGGACTTGATCAGAGGTGGTTCGGACAATAGCTTGCACCTGGGATAGAATCTCTGCGAGACGGGTGAAGTGCAATGTCGGAAGCAGAGATTGAAGGCGTTGTTGAGGGTCGGCGAGCGTCAAAATTATTAGAATAAAAGACTGTCTAATTAAGAACTGTGCAAAGGGTAGCTGTTGGGTACAGAAGATATCTTTGTCGGTGTTTATCACACGCGAACCATGTCAGGAATGAAGGTGATGCTAAACAACAGGGTCATCAACGAAGCAGGTACAAATCACATGATACATATCTCTCTGACTTAAACTTCATATTATCATTCTATAATTTCTATTTGTCCGCTTATCTTGTTTTTCCACCGTCCAGTTCCACTCGTATCTCTCGTTCTAAATCCGTAGAATCCGAGGTTCCCACCAACGCCCTTGCTTGCCACTCGAACCAAATATACCCTGCTACTAGAGATTGACATTCTAGAAGTTGGAAAAGCCGCGTGGCTGATTGGGACCGCTGCTCGGCTTATTCAAGCATTTTTCCAGCAAAGTCCGTTCCTGCCCCACTGGGTGGTTTACCTTTCGATGGTGTCGCATTATGCCATTTCTGGCCCCTTTGCTGTCGCAGAATAGGGGTCACTTGCTTAGTCATCAACGCCCCTAGGAGGGCTCCCACTAGACGGACGGGTCCGTCCCGCTTAGTCAGCGCAATTCTGCTTAGTCAACAGTAAAAATGCATCTAACGTAACGTTACCCCGCACCACCAAAATCAACATATAAAGCACTTAGAATAACGTTATATATTAAAACAACGTAATGGGTACGCCCTAGCACCTCTTTTATGGCCTATAGCATGACAGTGGCTACACGTAGGAGGTTGCCGCGTCGCCTGCGCCTCGACGACCTCGAATTGGCTAGGCTTACGTTTTGTATTCGACTTTAGGAAACCCTTTTTCTTCGTCGCCGCCGTTTTAGGCTTAATACGTTAAAGCTTTAAAAGATAAAATGGAACCCCGTTACGTATTAAACGTTAATACGAATAAAATTCGTTAAAAAAAAAAGGCTTACTTTAATGCGTAATTAGTACGTATATATACGGAAACTCCTAAACGCGTATAAAGGTACCCGTATAAATTAACGATAAAAAGAAATTATCTTTTTATTATAATTACCGTTATTTTTCGACTTTTCGTAATATTTCGTACGAAATCTAGTTTTGTATAATTTTATATAAAGCTTTATTAAACTTAAAAGGCGTACGAATTTATTACTTCGCCTAGTTCGACCGTAACTTAAAAAGTTAGTTATTTAACGTAAACCGGATTGCTTTTTACGTTTCGAAAAAATCGAACGTTAACTTTTAAAGGTACGATTTAAAAAGTACGTAAATTCTTTTAACGCGGAAGGTAACCGTATTTTTAAAATAAGCTTATTAATTAACTTACGCGGAAACGAATTTTTTTTTAAAAAAGATAAATTATATTACTTTAATATAATTAATTTATTTAAGGTTTATAAAATTATATTTTTTTTCGAACTTTTTAAAGTGTTAATCGTATATTTTTTTAATCGGTAAATTAAAAATCGAAAATTAATAACCATAAAATTTTTTTACGTTTTAATTATTTCGAAAACTGGTTAATATCGCGCGAAAACCGCCTTATTCGTATGTTAGATATAGAAAAATATCGCCGACGGGAAAAAAGTTAAAGCCGTATTTATTACCGTAAGATACCGGTTTATTAAAATCATTAAAGGAAAAATTCCGCCGTATTATTCGTATAACGTTTTTAACCGTTCGAAAATTTACGCGTAATCTTTTTTAACTTTATCGCTTAAAAACGCGAAAGCGATATAAAAGGACCGCCTAATTACGTTAACGTTAATTATATTAAAAAACGGCATATCGTATTTATTCGTTTTATATATATAATCGAAAAAAAAGATTTTAAGGTATATTCGGAAATAAATAAAAAAATCGGGATACGTGAAAAGAATTACCGTTACGTAGCCGTTTAGCGCGAATTATATATAACTCCAAAAACCTTTTTACTTAAGTTAATTCGCAAACGCATAAATCGAATTTTAACTTTAACGAATATTTTGGCAGACTTCGGTGACGTAATTATAAATATTTTAACATATAACTAAAAAACTGCTTTACCGTACGATTATTTAAATCTTTTTTAATACAAAATTAACGTTCGAAAAGGTTTTTAACTATAACGTACGAAAAAGCTATCGGTAAACTAAGTACGCAAACAGGTGTAAACTTGGCTTATGGTTATAACTTACGTAATATACGTTATGGCGGTACTTTAAAATCCAGTTTTTATTAAACTTTTTATCGAAAACTAAAAAAGGGCATTCCGTTATCCGAATAATTGTTTACCGTTTACGCGCTCCCTTAAAGGGTAACTAACGGCTATAATCGTATATAAAAACGATAAAAAGGTAACCATTTTTCTCCCGTATTAACCTCCGTATTATAAAAACGTAACCTCGAAGCCTTACGTACGTATTAATTAACTTAAATAAGGCCTTACGAAATTCGAAAAAGCCTTCGGAAAGGAGGTAATCGTTTGGGAAAGTCGCCATTTTAATGCTTTTGGTATTGATTTTGGTGTTGATTTTGGTGGTGCGGGGCAACGCTGCGTTAGATGCATTTTTACTGTTGACTAAGCAGAATTGCGCTGACTAAGCGAGACGGACCCGTCCGTCTAGTGGGAGCCCCCTAGGAGCTGTAGAGACCCCGTAACAACGTTGTTCCGGGGCTCCCACACTATATATAGAGCTTCCTAGCCACTGCTCTCTAGAGCCTAGATTATCGATGACAATTTACACTTCCCACACCTTATGCAACCTTCTCCCGCGATCAGCCTAACTGTGACATTTGCTATCTTCAAAAAAGCCCCGGCGTTCTCACGTCGGAAATTCATTCGTGGACAAACTCCTCCCAGCCCAGCACTAGCTCCAAGGCCCGCCGGCACGTGTCTATGATAAAAGCAGCAGGAGGGCCCTGTTGGGTTTGCCTCTTTTTTATTCTTAGGCGGCAAGTTGAAGGGCAAGTGCTAGTCACCAGGGTGCTGGCGGTTCTAGGTGGGAAGGAAAGGCGCCCCAGTTTGCTCGAGGATGGTGATGATAGGGAAAATGATGATTATAGAAAGAGAATTTGATGAGAAAGGGAAGGAGGTCGGCAATGTCTGCGTAAGAATATTTCCCTTGAAGTTCGATGACAAAAGCTGAAGGATATCGACAGGAAAGACGGTAGGGGTTGCTGTTGCCGGTGGTGGTGATAGGAATGATGTTGTTCTTATATGAGAAGGTTCCTTTTGGAATTTCGTTTTCAGGAGAAGGAGGTCGATGATGTTCGTATGGGAACCGTATCTCTTGAAAACTTGGCGAGAGGAAGGGGGCGCATATTGCCGAGCCTGTAGATTGCAGGTTGTATATAACAATAATGCTATCACTTACTAATTTGGTGATGCAAGAACTGAATGGCAATGGTAAAAGAGCTAAGTCCAGACCGCGCACAGAATTCATGTTTTTCCCGGATGCTATTTCTACTTCTTCTAGGGATCCTTACCTCTTTTCAACCTACTCCACGGCTATCTGCTCTATTGATGAGAACACAAACAGTTCACCAACAACAAAAGCCACAACTGTCACTTTTCGACGGTTCAAGATGCTCATGCACTGGGTTTTTTCAAATCATCGGTTATGTTGAAGTACTCCGCTGCTTCAAAGCTTTCTAGAAAGAACAATGACCACCTCGGCGTTTTGTATGACGTCGAGTTTCTTCTCACAGAGCCTCCGGTCACTATTCCACTCCACCTCGATGATCCTGTTCCTGACTTGCTCAAAGATATCCTCGACGCGATGAATGTTGGTGAGAATAGCGGGCAGATTCCCGCTGCTTGGGTGTCTCTCCGCTTTGACCCAGAACAGACCGCGGTTCAGCTGAAGGAAGAAGTAAGACTGCTTATGGCGCAAGGCCCATTGAGTGGGCAAAGCTGGACAAAGCACTGCCGTCTCGAGCAACGGGATCCGGTTTTTCCAGTGCCAGTTTTGGCCGTGGCATCGAATCCTCCCTGCCTCCAGGCATGTGTCAGTCATGTAGGCGAAGGTGGCACAGTCGACCGAGTCTGCGAGCATCGGCATCCACCTGGCGTAGTCGTCGTTGAGCGGGACGCGGATGCACATATTCAATCGCCGATGGTTTGGCCAGGCCACGGAGAAGAAGTCTTTGTTTGCGTTGAGGCCAGTAGCCTCAAGCTTGCGCAGTAGGTCTCGTATCAGGTCCAAAAGGAAATCGCGTAGGTCGTCTGGAAGAAGCCCCAGCCAGGCGCTGAGTGAATTGGGTCCTGTTGCATCGGGGTATGTACTTTTGAACCTCTGAATGACGTGATGCTCGCTCTGGAGGTTCTTCCACTTTCCATCATTATCGAACCTGGCCCCGGCGGCCGTCGCAAAGACCGAGAGCAAGTCACCAACTAGGTGCTGGAGGAGCACCCGCTGGGCAACGCCAGTGCAGTAGCTGACCCTGACACCCCAGGGGCAGTTGAGAAACCCAATGAGGTCGTGATCGGTGGGTTCCCGGAGATTCACTTGCTTGATGGTCGCGCCAGGTCTCTTGATTTTTGTTCGTGTTAGGGAACCTACCACGTAATGCCCGCCTTGAATTCCAGATTGTTTTTCCCTGGTCTTCCAGCAGTCGTAGTCTGTTCCGAGATCACTCATATGGCTCGAAACAGCTTGCCAACAAGCATCCTCGCCATTGGGACATTGGGTGTTCACTTGAACCAAGGCGCCAATGACAATTTCGCTTGTGAGGTCCAGCTCCAGAGCTTCCTGTGGGAGCTTGAGTTCATGGTCCCAATGGTATCTTCCCGTGCTGTCGTGGAGCGGGGGTGGGACTATGAATCCATCAGCGAGCACGATGGCAACCGGCGAGTTCATCGGTGCTCGACGACAAATCAACTGCCCTGGGCCCCAGGTGTCCAGGATGTCCTCAGGAGTAGCGCATATATCAAACTTCGAGGCAGAATCGAGATGATCGGATGCTGTCAGCGAACAGAATGCCATCACTTGGTCCCCAGTCATGCCGGCTAGGCACGTAAGGTTTGCTAGATGGGCTCTAACACAGACATTGCTACCGGCTGCAGTCTCCAGGCCCAGCAGCAGCATCTCTCGAAGCGCGGTGTCGAGGAAAAAGGGTCGCACACTGCCGATATGAGCTCGTGAATAGGACAAAAGTCCGACACAAAGCATCTGTATTGCTAATGACGAAAGGTGCAATGCCGTCCATACTGGGTCCACGGCTGCCTGCCGCTTGTCCACCTCGGCCTTGGGTAGGACGTCGGACATCAGCGACGTTGAGCAGCGGCTCAATTCAATCAGCTGCGGCGAAGCTGGGCCCGTGTTGTCTGCTTCCAGGCCGGCACAGAGATCCTGGCAAAGCTGGAGGAACTGGGCGGTCCATGAAAATGCAATCCGGCGAAGGCGTATTTGGAAACGACCGTCGTCGTGTCGATTCTCCGTGGCTGTCAGGATTGTGAAAGAGTCACAACAGAATCCAGAATCTTGGAAGAGACGCGCTGCGGCGGTAAATCTCTCGGCCACATTGCAAAGGCGAGAAGCGACTCCTTGCAGTCTGTTGAGGTCGGAGTTGGATGAGGAGTGTGATATGAGTGCCACTGAGTTCTTCTCCTTAAATAGGACCGTACCATTCCACTTGTCCAAGTCTCGCGAAGTTGGAGCAACTCCACCAAGCCCACACAACTCCTCGATAGATCGATGCACGTCCCCATCTTGAACAACGTTGCGCATCCATGAAGCTGAGTCGGCAGCCGTTCGTCCCTTGCAATTCGGCTCTCGAAGGCGATGTGGGCAATCTTCTAGATGGTGATCCGCTCGAACGTGCTTCGGAAACTCTCTAGGAGAAAGGCGTGGCTCGAAGAAGATCCACGGCGAGTCGTGCGATGACGAGTAGAGAAGCTCGGCAATCTCTCTGCAGTTGAAGCCCACATCTTTGAGGTCCGACATCCACACGTACTCGCCAACGGCAGCTTGGCGCAAGCGTTTCTCCAGAAACACTTCTATGAGATCAATGCTGCCGGTGGACAAAGCTTCAGAGATATCCGCTGGTGGGCTGGCCAAGTACCGTAGGCGAGCCTTGAAGGCTTTGAATGGCGGACCTTTGACGAGGAACTCCACGATCGAGTCGAAAGGTAACTGTTCCTTTTCTTCTTCTTCGGGGCCCGGAGCGTCTAGATCACTACCTTCGGACTCGTCAGATACCGGCTCGCCGATTTGGCCCTCCTCCCTTGACGAGGCCAGGGTGTCTGCATCATTGTCTTCGGACTTGTCAGATGCTGGCTCGCCGATTTCGCCTTGCTCCGGCCATAAAAGTTCATTGAGTCCGCGTTTTTTGTATTCATTTTCTGCCTCGAGTTCCTCTAGGTCAGGCCATTCTTTTGGCCTTGCCCATTGCATGATCACCTCAGTCAGCTTTTCCCGCTGCTTGGCCCCGCGTAATACTCTGACGGCTTGAAGATGCAACCTGGTGTTACAATGATTTCTGAGGTCGCGGAAATATCTCTTGAGGAGATCATCGTGTTTCTTCGAGACACCATCAACGCCGAGCATTTGCAAGGCGTCCGCGTAAAGGGTCATTGCTTCTTCATCGCGAAATAGCACCGCGACTAGTTGCTCATGAAGATTGAAGTCCTGCTCGACAGAAGCTTGGGTTGATAGAGACACCGTGCTGAAAATTGACGCCGCGATGGAAGTTTCGGATGCGGCATCAGAGGAATCCCTATCGGTAAAGCCACTTGATAGAGCAGTCATCGCATCCTGTATATAAGCGCCGGGGTCAAGGATCAGCCGCACGACAGTCTCGTGCCCACCCACAGTGGCCCATCCTAGCGGCGTCCGGCCATTCTTGTCCGTCGCTTCGGTGTGGGCGCCCCGCTCGAGGAGCAGCCGCACGACGGCCTCGTGCCCGTTCGCGGCGGCCCACAACAGCGGCGTCCGGCCCCACATCTTGTCCGCAGCCTCGGTGTGGACGCCCCGCTCGAGGAGCAGCCGTACAACGGCTTCGTCCCCGTTCGCCGCGGCCCTCCATAGCGGAGTCCGGCCCCATTCGTCCACCGCCTCAGTGTGGGCGCCTCGCTCGAGGAGCAGCCGCACGACAGCCTCGTGACCATTCGTGGCGGCCCATGACAGCGGCGTCCGGCCATGCGAATCTTTAGCGTTGATATTAATGCCAACGTGCTCCGCCCCTTTCATAATAGCCCCTAACGCCCCTACCACTCCATACCTCGACATAACATGTACTAGATTAGTCCCTTCCGGCGGACAGTCATCAGAATATTTCTCCAATATCCCGTAAACACGGGCCCATCGTTTTATAAGAGTGTTTGATGGCCCTGCGAAATATTTCAGAAGATCCTCTTGAGGGATACCTTTCGCATCGCTTTGCTTTGTGTGCTTCACCCATGAAGTCGTGGCGTAATGCAGGAAAGGAAACTCGGATAGCATGTCGCGGCGCTTTTGATTTGTTAACCGACCGATCTCCTCCATCGCTAAGTAGCGTATGCATGTCCTAGAAAGCCGATGGTGTGCGGTTCCAACTACCAAGTCGGTTTTGGCGGTCTCGCCTAGAGCCGACAGGCCCTTCCTGACGAAAAAGTCCTCAACGGACTGGTGGATTAAGAGGACAACATTCGTATCCGACGTGACCTTAGCAAGACCGCAACTGAGCGTCTGGACTCTTCTCTTCATTCTGTTACTGTCCGACATATAATCTTTCGTGCTCTTGCATTCCTGTAATGACTTGTGTGGGCAATCGGCATCGATGATCATGGCCCATTGCAATTCTTCTAGTGACAAGGGCCGCACGGAAAAGCAGATTCATTGCATTAGTTTGAGAGAAGCTGGTCTTTCGTCCACATTTCGGATGAGGTGGCAGTAGAAGTCATCTAGGTTTGAAGGGATAGAATAGATTTCCTCTTCGATTTTCTTTAATCCTGCTCCTTTATTATCAAGGTCCAGGATTAGGTCTACCACAAGTTGTGTCCATACGAAAGCGCCCTGAGCGCGTTTTGCGACTAAATCCGGAATTCTAGATTCCGTTAGCATACGGGATGCAGAAAGCTGAGTTCGTACGTAGGTTGCAATATCCTCTCCGTTCTTATCCTCGAGACATATTTCGAACTGACAAGCTTGGTCCAGAATCGGGTAGTGACGACAAGTGAAGCAGATGCGAAACTGTGAACCGGTAAACGGGAGCCCCTGGAGCAAGGACTTAAACTGCTGGACCAGCTCAACAGCATTCTTTTGGCTACATTCGTCTAACGCGTCGACGAACAACCAAACTGGGCGAGTTTTTAACACCTTCAGAAGCGATGACTCGAAGAAGCGTTGCAGCTCGCGCGGATGCCACTGCCACTTTTCGCCCGGCTTGCCAACGGTTTCGCAACGTTGTTGGAAAGTGGCGATGAGTTCTGACAGCGCGTCAGAGACCTGGCGGAACTGGCGAAGGAGTGACTGGAAGAGGCCTAGCGGCGTTCTTTGGAGTTCAGTACCATGATCTTGGAAAAAGAACTTGAGAACCAGGTCTCTATCTCCGAATCCTGGTACTTTCTCGACATTGTCGAGAGCGTATTGGAGCAAAGTCGATTTCCCAGAGCCGGGCTTCCCTTTGATCCAAAGCAAGCCTCGATCACAAGCGGCCCAGCTCATATACGTTTCATGCCGAAGCAGCCAGTCACAGGTTCCCTGTGCGGCAGTACGGATTTCGTCGGACCGACTATCAATTTGCGGAAAGGATAGCGATCTTAAGCAATCCCGTAACGGATCGAATTGTTCATCCGTGCCTGGACGATATGGTGAGTTGAGAATCTCTATACTGTCGAACAAAAACCTGTTCTTACCAAAATATACATTCCCTGGGGCCTTGCATCCTGGGAGATGGATGCCACTGCCTTTGCTTATGTTCTGGTTGTCATGAGGAGTGTTGAATTGGTCCCCGATGCCGTAGTTGTCAAAGGCTGAGTTCTCGGAAGACGGCCCGGTGCGTTCCGACTCCCCTTGTAACCCACCAGTCTGAGGCAGCTCCTGTGGTGGAAATATCTCGTCTGTGGCTCTCTCCATTGTCTAAGGTACGATAGATCAATTGAAGAAGGCCAAGGACGACGGAAATATGAGCGGAGTTGCACCAGGAGTATAATCTATCCGACAGCTTACTAAGGCCTATAGTTCCGGCTAAAGGAGGAAATGCAGGGTGAGAACCGGACTATCAAATTCTCCTGGTCTCTTCCGAGAAGGAGATAGATGGCGGAGCGGATGCAAAGTTAACTGGAAAAGGCGAGGACGGAGGTCAGCCGGTCAGTTTATTAATCGTTGGTGGTAACTGCGGGGCTGCGGAGGCTGGGGGGTTGCCAGCCGATGCAAATACAGCCTCGCGAAAATGTGACGGCCCTATCAGACGGTCGTCTTGACAAGGTCAAACGCGCAGAACAAGAAGAGATCTCGTTTGCGAGCCGAATATCTATAGATACCTCCGCTATTGGCTTCCTTATTGCCAATGTCACACATATGCGTAAAGCCTACATGATGAGCTAATCGACTACCATTGTTAAGTGCCGGCATGTCCTGAGCCAGTTGCGGGCGGCCAACCGGCAGCTACATCAACATGTAGCGAATTATCGATGGCCAGCAACTGCCACTTCTTAGTGGCGATGCAGGGTTAAAGGGTCCTCTCGGAAGTAATCAAGTTACATCTTTAAATACGTGGTGATCCAAACGCACCTTGCTTCAGCATACGGTTAGCATCAACAAGAACATGGTCTCGGCATGGAATAACATAATATTACGAAAAGATACCGTAGCATCTCTTTTAGCCTATATTCTTCTACGTATAGTTCCACGAGGTAACCGTTAGTTGCTTTCAGCTTTTTTGATAATTTGGTATGTTCCAACCCAGATCTTTTGAATTTATAGGGGAGAAAATCAAACATACATTTACTGCTTAAAGTAATAAGACTATAAATTCTATAACTTCGAGTTATAGGTAATTTCTGTTTAATTTATCCAAACCTTAAACGGAACCGAATAATTATATTATAGTATTTTAATAAATAATATATTTCGTTTATTTCGTAAAAACTTTATACGTTAAATAACTAATCGATATATTATAATTTCAGCGTAATATTAATGTCATATGCGGGCTCTCAACAGAGGTCAGGTTGGCTATATTCAGGATAGAAGAACTAGATAGAGATTGACATCTAGGGAACAAAAGAAGAGACAGAGCCCTTAAGGCTCTAGAGCGCTATATATACAGTTAGGATGACTAGCCTAGCTGGCGCCATAACAATTATCCCCCCTTTTAAACAAAAATCGACCTCGATTCTTCGGGTCGTTACGCATAATTGTGACGGCTAAGGGGTTTAACCAACTATTAAACCTAGTCGTACGGTTTATGTTAGCAATAGTATCGTAGGAAACTAAGCAATAAAGTATTCAATAATTACGTCTGGTAATAGCAGATTGTTAAGGGTAATCTGGGTAACCAAGTTATATTATAAGCTGGTGATCTATCTAAGCTATAGTAATAACGAACGTATATATCCTCATCTTGGCTTAAGATGTTTAAGTTGCTTAAACCCTTAAGTACGTTAAGCCCTTTAAGCTCGTATAACGGCTTAAGGAGCTTAAGGTGCATAACGCTTTAAATCTTTTAAGCCTGTTACGTAATTCCTTAGTTTTAATCGGAACCAACTTTTTGGAAGATCCGACCGTTTATATTATAACCAAGACCGTTAAGTTATAATACGATTTTTCCCTTTTAAAATTTTTACCCTTACAAATTAATTTGTTTATTTATTAATTTTGGTAAGTAACCTTTTTTTCTTTATACTTATTATGTCGGGTCGAATTAAAAAACCTTGTTTTTGTTAACGTATTAACGCTTTTGTTGTTCTAAAACCTATTAAATGTCTTAACTTTAATATATTTTTTTATTTTCGTTACGAAAAAAAAAAGATATAAATTATAAGGTTACCCGTAATTTTGTAAAATGCGTACGGTACGTTCGTTATAGTAATTTTTATAATATTTTTAAGCCTTCGAAAACGGAATATCAAAAACGTCTTAAAAATGGTTTAAACCGTAAGGAAAAATAAGTTCGAAAGATATTACGGGCCGTTATTAATAAGCTTAATCGTTTACAAAAACAAAAACGGCTTTTCTGTTATAAGGGCATCGAAATGCTTCGTCGGGGTATTAAGGGTGCAAAGGTTATAAAAGAATTTAAACGTTTTTTTAAAAAAAAAAAAGTAATTAAAAGCGGCGGTCGCTACGGCTACGTCAGGCTAGGTCGCAGATCCGATCGACTGGTTTAAGCCTATTAATTAGTTAACTGCTAATTAGAGTGTATCCGTCGTTGCTGGTGAAAACTTTTCAGCAGGCGTTAAGCGTTTATAAGGTTCTTGGCGGGTGCCTAGGTATTTTCGGAATCTGGGTAATTTTTTCACTTAATTAAGTACTAAGTAAATCCGTTTTTTTAACGTATATCCAGAACTTTTTCTGCTTCGTATGTCGGTATGTTTTCTTTTACCTTTTTTTCGTATCTTGTATTAACTTTAATAATATTTATTACTAAGTTAAATAATGAAACGTAAAAAATTAAATAAAGTTTAACCTTAAATGGTAGTTTTAATTAATAATTTTTTTAATTTCTTTTTAAATAATTTTATATAGGCCGATATAATTAAAGTTAAGTTTTTTGTTTAATCGTTTAATTTAGATATTTTTAATAATTAGGTAAACCATTTTTCTCTTTTAAAAGATTAACCCTTTTAACCTTTTCTGGTTATAATATTTCTTTATTTAATTACGTACGAATTTAAATTTTGTTTTTATTTTTATACGTAATTATTTAAGTTATTCCGATATAAAAATTACTTTAACGTTAATAAGTCCTTCGCGTATATCTTTATAAACTTTTGGTATAAAATTAAAGTTAACGTTTGCTAAAGTTATTTTGGTACTTTCGTAATAACTGGTATTATAAGTTAGTTACGTAATAAATACCTTTTAGATTTAATTATTCTGTTCGTAATTAATATAATATCGCAAATAAAACTTTAATGTTTAATTAATTCTTTTTATTTATCTATCTGTTTAAGGTTTAAAAACGTTAAAAAGTTTATGATTTAAGCTTAATTATGTCATAAATCCTTGTTAAAATTTCGAAATAAATATTATTCCTTTATTTAAAATAATTTCCGTTAATAATTCGTATACTTTTAAGATATATTTTAAAAAGATATAAGCTAGTTATTCCGCGTTTATATTTTTATTATAAAAAAAAATAAGAAGATTTGGTAAATCGGTTAATAATTACGAAAATACTATCGTAATATATACTCGTAATTAGGCCTTTTAAAAGTAGAAATTTGATAATAAAATCGAAAATAATTAAATCTTATAATTGCTTTACGACTAGTAATGGTTATCATTTTCCGTATAGTTTATATCGTCGAGTTTTTACCTATAACAGCTAAGGGGCTTAACCAACTATTAAACCTAATCGTACGGTTTATATTAATAATAATATTATAAAAAATTAAATAATAAAATATTTAATAATTACGTTTAATAATAATAAATTATTAAAAATAATTTAAGTAATTAAGTTATATTATAAATTAAAGCTATTTAAATTATAATATTAATAAACGTATATATATCTTTTATGGTCGAATATAATCGAACCGATTTTATTCGATTATTTTTTTATGGTCGAATACGGTCGAACCGATCCTATTCGACTATTTTTTTATGGTTAAATGTAATTAAACCGACTTCGTTTAATCATCTTGGATTACGTAATTAGGAAGAAAAGGTTAACTTACTTTTAATCCGACCGCTTTTATGCGTATTAAATATGTTAAATTATAATACGATTCTTTCTTTTTAAGATCTTTATCTTAAATATTAAGTTATTTAGTTTTTTTTATTAAGTACGTAAAATTCTTTCTTTTTTTATCATTTTTCTTTATTACTAACATTATGTCTAGTCGTATATCGAAAAGTAAAAGAAAATAAAATCTTAATTTAAATCGTTATAAAAATCTTTTTCGTTTTATTTATAAGTTTAGCGTAAGTATATTACGTTACTTTACTTATTTTCGCATTAACCGTTTTAAATATATCGTCGTAAAGGGTAAGGTTCGTTACAGTTTTTATATAGAAAAGAAATATACGTATTACGATTTTAGGAGGGTGGATTTTTAAGTTATATTTTGCGTTTTTCGTAAAAAGAATAAAATTAAACGAAAGAAAAAGAAGGTTAAGGCGTTACTTTTTAAGGCGTTTATTCGCTTATAACGTTTTCGTAAATAAAAGAAACTTTTACGAAAAAAAGCTGCTAAAATAATTTATCGTAATATTAAAGATTTGAATAAGTTAAAGCGATAAGAATAAGTTAAGGTGGAGGCTAGTACGTAAATTGTCCAGGTTGCGGAAGTGCCTAACTGGTCTGGCCCGGGGGCTATTGATTAGTTATTTCCGGCAGATCCGGACTGGGAAGTTATCTTAGGTACTTTCAGTATTAATAAAAGCTTTTTAATAGGCGTTTGGCGTTTATAAGGTTTTTGGCAGGTTTTTAGGTATTTTCGGAATTTAGGTAGTTTTTTTTATTTGATTAGGTATTCGGTAAGTTCATTTTTTTTGCGTATATTTATAATTTCTTTTACTTCGTATATCGGTATGTTTCTTTTTGGCCTTTTTTCGTATCTTGTATTAATTTTAATAGTATCCGCTGCTAACTTAAGTAATGAAACGTAAAAAACTGGATAAAGTTTAACCTTAAGTAATAATTCTAATCGGTAGTTATTTTCTGAGATTTTCTTGATGATTTTGTATGGGCCGATATATTTGAAGTTAAGTTTTTTGTTTGGTCGCTTGGTTTGGATATTTTTGGTAGCTAGGTAAACCATCTTTCCCTTTTAAAAGATTAATCCTTTTAACCTTTTTTGGTTATAATATTTCTTTATTTAATTACGTACAAATTTTAGTTTTGTTTTTATTTCCGTATGTAATTATTTAAGTTGTTTTAATGTAAGGATTGCCTTAACGTTAATAAGGTTTTCGTATATATCTTTATAGGCTTTTAGTATAAACCTAAAATTGGCGTTTACTATAATCGTTTTAGTGCTTTTATAGTAACTGGTATTATAGGTTAATTAGGTAACGGGTAGCATTTGTGCTTAATTGTTTTGCTTATAGTTAATATAATATCGTAAGTAGGTTTCTAATATTTAGTTGGTTTTTTCCGTTTATCCGTTTGTTTAAGGTTTAAATACGCTAAACAGATATAAGGCAGTTATTTTGCGTTTATGTTTTCGTTATATAATAAGAAGTAAGAAAATTTTATAAATCGGTTAACGATTACAAAAATACTATCGTAATATATGTTCGTAATTAGGTTTTTTAATAATAGAAGTTTGGTGATAAAGTCGAAAGTTACGGAATCTTATGGTCGCTTTACGACTGGTAATGGCTGTAATTCTCCGTATGGTTTATGTCGTCGAGTCTTTACTTTATCGCAGATGTAACATTGTTATCGTATTTTCTTTATTATTGATTTTATTTTAGGAAAATAATAAGTACGTTATAATCGTTTTAGGGTTTTATGGATCCCTAGGTATCCGTATAGTTAATATTCGTATGTGTCTCGTACTAGTATTTCCTGATATTTTTTTGGGATTTGTGTTTTTTTTTATTTTCTGGTTTTCAAGTATGTTGTCGTTATATTCTTGGATTTTCTGATATAAGTCGGGGGGTACTGCTTTAATTATTGCTATTTATCGTGATTGTAGGTATCCTTTTGGCGTAATGTCGAAAATCTGATGATTAACTTTAAATTTTTTTTCGAGGTCTGGTTTTCGGCTAAACGCATTTGCTTTGCCGTTTTCTGATCCTTTCTGATGGATAATGATAAAATCGTATTTTATTAGTTCTTCGGCGTAACGTAATTATCGTCCTATAAGTTCTTTGGTAATGGTAAAGCGAGTAAGGTTTTTATGGTCGGTATATACTTAACCTGGTGGAGGTTTCCCTTAAGGTAGTATTTAAATTTTCGGAAAGCCTTAATAATAACCATAAATTCTTTATCGGGGATGCCATAGTTTAACTTTGCTTTTTTTAATTTATAAAAGTAAAAGGTGATAAAGTATAAGTTACTTTAATTATTACGGTATCCTGCTATTACGCTTAAAGCGTAATCCGAAATGTCGGTTTTAAGCTTAATTAAGCGGCTTAAGTTATATAATTAATACTGGCTTGTTAATAATCGTATTTTTGATTTTTTAAAAAGCTGTTTTTACTTTTATTATTTAAAGGACTTATTTTTTTTTTCGTTAAGTTAAATAATAGCGTAATTATTTTGCTAAAGTTACGAATAACTTCTTGTAATAATTAGCGAATTTAAAAAAAGCTTATATTTCCTTAATTATAATAGCCGTTATTTATTTTTGTACTGCAACGATTTTCTTAAGGTTTATCTGAATACATCCTAAGGTAATAATATGTCCTAAAAATTCCACTTTTTGCATATGGAACTGGCTTTTCTTTATGTTGATTAATAGGTTAACGTCCTATAGGGCTTAGAGAACTATATAAACGTGTCCTATATGTTCCTCTTTATTTCTTAAGTAAATGAGAATGTCGTCGAGGTAACAAATAACGAAAATGTTTAAATATTCCTTACGTACATAATTAACCATCCGTTAAAAGGTTATTAATACGTTCGTAAGTCCGAAAGGCATAAAGTATTCGAAAAGTCCGTACTTTATCTGTTATGGCCCAGCGAGGCTTGGCCTCCCCAAACGGTCGGAGACTGCAGAAAGACAAGTCCTAGGAAATCGGATCACGTGACTTCTGATCACGGTGGATCCAGTGATCAGGAGTGACCAAGGCTAAAGGATCACTATTGATCACAACGAACGATAATGATCAAAAGGGATCAATAAGGATCACCTTGGTTTGACAGAAAGGATATATACGCTCATTACCTCTCCTATAGTCTAGATAGTACCAGCTTGTAATACAACTTGGTTACCCAGATTACCTTTGACAATCTGCTATTACCAGACGTGACTATTGAACGTATCATTGCTCAGTTTCCCACGACACTACTGCCAACATAAACCGTACGACTAGGTTTAATAGTTGGTTAAACCCCTTAGCCGTCACATTATCCTAAAGGCTGTTTTCCACTTATGTTCTGGCTTAATATAAATTTGATTATATCTTTTTTTAAGATTTAGGCTCGTAAACTAATTTGCTTTATAAAGGCGATCTTTTATTTCGTTAATTAGGGGTAACGGTATTTTGTTTTTAACCGTAATATCGTTTAATTACCTATAATCGATAATTAGGCGTAGCTTCCCGTTTTTTCTTGGTACGAAAAATATAGGGTATCCGGTTAATAAACTGGAACGTCGTATATAACCTTTTCGAAGCTTATTTTCAAGGTATTCGCGTGATGCCTATAATTTTGTTTCGTTAAGGTTATAAATCGGATAAAATTTAATTGATATCCTTTCTTTAAGGATTATCTTATAATTTTATTCGTTATATTCTAATAATTTTATCTCAAGTTCCTTTCGAAATCATCGTTTATATCTGTAATACTGTAAAGGTATATTAGCCATAATCTCTAGTTTTAAGGGCTGATGCTATAGGTGATCGTTTATCTTTCGCAATTTTGTTCTGATGGTAACAATAATACGTTATATCCTTTTATAATACCTTTGTTTTTTTATATATCTTATTCTTATAGGTAATAAGGTTTTCATCGTATTTTCATGCCTGCATTCGTCGCTATCTTCGATCAAATATTAAAATCTCTTTATGTTTTACTTTTTTTATCGAATAGATATAAAGCGAACTTTACCTAATTAATTATCTAATCGATTAAAGGGTTATATTGGTATAACTATAGTTTTTTAAGGATCATGTCGTAATTCCTTATCAGAACGATATCGAAATCTGTTATTTAGTTTCGTCTGTTAATAAAGATCTTAAGGTAATTAATTTTGCGGTTGTCGTAAGTAAATATCTAACCTTTTGCGTTTTCGGTAATATAAGGTTCCATCTTTTCCTTTTATAATAATCGAAGTCGGTTAATTATATCCGGCGTAATATAGTTACCTTTTATTGTTTCGTAATCCACAAATGCGGTAAATTAATACGTCCTAATTCTTATTTGCAGGGTGATAAGGTTGTTTTTGGCTTTTATTGTTACGCTTAAAGCTTTTTTAGGAAGCTCCTGCTGGCTTTTTTGGGTTTTACCATCCTGCGGCTTTTTTATAGGTGGCGTCCGTTTTTTAATTCGTCCTTTAACGCCTTAATGCGTTTTTGATTTTATACGTTAAAGGCCTGTAATTACTTTAATTATCCTTCCTATCAGCGTAGAGTAGCTTCGAATAAGAGGACTTATATCTGGAAATCTTTTTTGCTGATGTATTCCGGTTCGGAGGCCTTTTGTTCCTTCTGTCGTGCTTAAAACTAGGTATTATATTACCTTATATTTTCGAGTTTTTTTTATTTCGGTTTTAATTTTTTAACGTTTTTTTGGGTTATTTATAAAGCTTAAACGGAAGTTTAAGTTGTTGATTATTTTTAGTAATACCTTTATAACGATCTGGTAAATCTATTTTTTTTTTGTTTTATGATCGTATTATTCGTAATGGTATATAAGGTTTTTGTTAGGGTAGCTTTTTCCTTCGGGCTAATTTGTTGCTGCCGTAATAATGTTAACGCTATGTTCTGAGGCGAACGCCTTTAGGTATCTGTATTATCGTTAATCCTTAGGGTCTTTTCCGGTTTGATTATAAAAGTTGAATTTTTGGTTATATATCCGTGTAAGTCGTTTTTCGATATACCGTTTCCTTTTTATATGTCTGGGGTAATGGGTGCGCTTGTACTGGATAACATAAAGTCTCTCGTATCGGTCTGGTTGTTCTGGTAATAGGTTCTTGTCGTAACCTTGGTATTCCTTAATTTATGTATTTAATTCTAGCTGTTCGTACCGTTATTGCCGTTTTTTCTGTAAGCGGAAGAGTAGTTTATCCTTTAAAAGCTCCTTTTACCCGTTATGTTCCTTTAATTATTAGGCTACTATAGGTTTTATGATAAGGGTTCGTTGTTCCTAAATGGCTGCTTGGGATAATCTTTTTGCCTTTTGCAATCCTTGTTGCATTTTCTTAGGGGGATTATGCTTATCCTTAATCTTGATTATGTTAATTAATTTGTTATCGTTTTTTTAATTCTTTCGAGGGGGTTTTTAAGGAACCGGTATCCAGGTATTTTGTTATAGCTTTTTGGATGCCTTATATTAAAAAGTCTTATGTTTTATCTTGTTATAATTAAAGCATTTAATAATACGCGGGTTGCCTTATTATACTGCGCTCAATTTTATAGGTCCTGGTGCCGTTTTATAGGATGTGTTAGTTTCTCGTGATGTACTGGTATTAAGGGGGTGCCTTAGCTTGTTATTTTGTCGATTTTTGGAGTGTTAAATCCTTTAGGCGTATTGCTAGTCGTTAATCTTGATTGTTATGGTAATATAGTTTACCAATTTTTCGGGGCGTTTATTCTTAAATAATTTTCTTTATACATTTTTTTTCAGGCCGTCGAAAACTATGGTTATTAATGCCTTTTGTCCTTAATTGATTTTCGAGGCCAGTTAAATAAAGAAATTGCCGTATCCAGAAGCTGATCCTTTTTGCTTTAAATTTTTGATCCTTTTTTCGGCCTTAGTTTTTTTGTTTATTATTCCGAACGTTTATTTTTTTATTTTTTCTTAAAGTTTTCGTAATTGTTATAAGTAACGATAGTTTTTATAAATCTTTATTAAGGAGGTTTAATAACTTACTTACGAAAGGTAAGCTTAAATTAAATAGTTACATTTCCGGTTAACTATTTTATAGCGAACTGGATTTAGGAGGTAGGCGTTATAAATCTGATTAAGAAGTATTTAAAATAAGCGTGACATTCCGTAAGGAACTGTTATAGCTTGGTGGTGGTTCCGTCAAAAGGGGTAGGCATAATAGGCTTTAAGACTTTTTCGGATTCCTTGCTGTAGGTTGTTTAAACAGGTTATGCGGGCTGGGCTGGCTGATCCGGTTAATCGGGTTGTTTTATGTTTGCTTATTTTATTAGTTCGACTTTTTGGGTTTCTAATTGGTTGCGGGTTTCCTTAAGGGTATTAATAAGCTCGATTTTATCGTTAGTAAATTATGTAACCGAGTTAATTAATTAATTAAGTTAACGTAAGTCTTTTTAAAAAAAAAAGACTAAATTAAGTCTTTTTATTATCGGAATTTATAAGGTTATTTTCGGATACCTAAAAGGTTTTTTTAAAAGCGGGTTATTTATTAAACGATATAATGTTAAAAATATTACTTAAAGTTTAATAATATTATTAAATAAAAACTTATAACGTATAACGGTTAAAAGGTTTAATTAATTATTAAATTTAATTATACGGTTTATATTAATAATAATATCGTAAGAAATTAAATAATAAATTTCGTTTAATAATAATAAATTATTAAATATAAATTAAATAATTAAATTATATTATAAATTAAAGTTATTTAAATTATAATATTAATAAACGTATATAAAATTTTTATGGTCGAATATGGTCGAACCGATCCTATTCGATTATCTTTTTATTATTAAGTACGGTCGAACCGATCCTGTTCGACCATTTTTTTATGGTCGAATATGGTCGAACCGACCTCGTTCGACCATCCTGGATCCCGTAATTAGGACGAAAGGGTTAACGCACTTTTGATCCGACCGCTCCTATGCGTACCAAGTGTGTTAGATTATAACATTACCTTATTGCAAATATAACATTATTATCGTATTTTCTTTATTATTAACTTTATTTTAAGGAAGCAATAAATATTTTATAATTATTTTAAGGTTTTATAAATCCCTAAGCATCCGTATAACAAATACTCGTATATATCTCTTACTAATATTTCTTAATATTCTTTTAAAACTTAGATTTGTTTATTTTTTAATTCTTAAATAAATTATCGTTACATTTCTAGATTCTTTAGTATAAGTTAGGAAATACTGCTTTAATTTTTATTATCTGTCGTAATTGCAAATATATTTTTAATATAATATCGAAGATTTGGTAATTAGCCTTTATTATTCTTTTTCGAAATCTACTCTTTAATTAAATGCGTTTACTTTACCATTTTCTAATTCTTTTTAATGGATAATAACAAAATCGTATTTTGTTAATTTTTCGGCATAACGTAATTATCGTCCTATAAGTTCTCTAATAATAATAAAGCGAATAAGGTCTTTATAATCGGTATATACCTTAATCTGGTAAAGGTTTCCCTTAAAGTAATACTTAAATTCTTGGAAAGCCTTAACGATGGCTATAAATTCTTTATCGGGAATACCGTAATTTAACTTTATTCCTTTTAACTTGTAAAAATAAAAAGCGATAAAATATAAATTACCTTAATCGTCGTAATATCCTGCTATTACGTTCAAAACGTAATCCAAAACGTCGGTTTTAAGCTTAACTAAGCCGTTTAAGTCGTATATAATTAATACTAGCTCGCTGGTAATCGCATCTTTAATTTCTTTAAAAACTGTTTTTATCTTTCTTATTTAAAAAAACTTATTTTCTTTTCTTATCAGGTTAAATAATAGTACAGCTATTTTATTAAAGTTCCGAATAAACTTTCGATAATAGTTGGCAAATTTAAAGAAAGTTTAAATTCTTTTTAATTATGGTAGGTATTTCCTATTCTTATATTGCAACGATTTTCTTAAGGTTTATTTTCATACATCTTAAGGTAATAATATATCCTAAAAACTTTATTTTTTACGTATAAAACTAGCTTTTCTTTATATTAACAAATAAGTTAATATCTTATAAAGCTTAAAAAATTATATAAACGTATCCTATATATTCCTTCTTATTTTTCGAATAAATAAGAATGTCGTCGAGGTAATAAATAACGAAAATATTTAAATACTTCCTAAGTATATGGTTGTGAGATAAGCGAGGGTGCGACGCTAACTACAAGACCAAAAGATCAGCAATTCCAAACCCCAATTGGGGTTTGGACACCCAAATCCACCTTATAAGAGCACTGCACCAATACCGCCGACCGCAGCTGCGCATATCGTTACAATGGTTAACTATTTGCTAAAAAGTTGCTAATACGTTCGTAAATTCGAAAGGTATAACGAAATATTCGAAAAATCCGTATTTCGTCCTAAAGGTTATCTTTTATTCGCATCCTAACTTAATACGGATTTAATTATATCTTTTTTTTAAAGTTTAGGTTTATAAACTAATTTACTTCGTAAAAGTAATCTTTCATTTTATTAATTAAAGACAACAATATTTTATCTTTAATCGTAATATTATTTAATTACTTATAATCGATAACCAGGCGTAACTTTCCGTCTTTTTTAATACGAAAAATATAAAATATCCGGCTAATAAATTAAAACGTCGTATGTAACCTTTCCGAAGCTTATCTTTAAGGTATTTACGTAATGCCTATAATTCTATCTCGTTAAGGTTATAAATTGAATAAAATCTGGTCGATATCCCTCCCTTAAAAACTATTTCATAATCCTATTCGCTATATTCTAGTAATTTCGTCTCGAATTATTTTCGAAATAATCGTTTATATTTATAATATTATAAAAATACGTTAGTTATAATCTTTAGCTTTGGGGGCTGGTGCTATAAGTAATGAATTGGGACGGGGTGATTTGGTCCTGATCAGTGCATATTTGATGAGAGTGTCACGATTGAGCCCGCGGTTCAAGAGATAATGAAGGCAACGCAAACTGTATTGTGTGGTGTTGAATCCATGT
>QJNU01000796.1:0-30179 GCA_004154915.1 Monosporascus ibericus | reverse complement strand
GGGGGGGCGTCTAGAATAACGAATTGCGGCCTTCGAGTCGTGGTAACTCGAAAACAACCTTGTATCTATCTATTCCGAAGAAGATTTGTCCCGCCACCGCCCGGAGTTGGAGTAGGGCAGCTGTCCCGGCCGAAATCGTCGCTCCCCTCAGCAACATCAAAAGCTACGTCGCTCTCGGGGAGAGGAGTTGTAGGTATAATCGGTCATTAAGGCCAAGTCCGCATACCAATCGTATCTGTCGGCGGGGGGTTGCTGCTGCGGAGCAGCAGGCTGAGAAGTAGGACTCGGGGGGACGAAAGGAGTGGGGGAATCACGACGAGAAGAAAAGGAGAGAAAACAAGAAGAATAAGGTCCCGCGGCGGCCGTATTATTACCGGCAGCGGCCGCAGTATTATCAGCTGCGGCGGCGGCGGCAATGGCGGCCTGCGTTCGAGCCCGCCCGCCGGTTTGTGATGCTGACTTCGTTTCTTTGACGAGTCTTTCCATCGTCATTTCCATGGCCTGACGTTCCTTTCCGCTCTTTCTCCCCCGTGCGCTTCCGTTACTGATTCCGCTTCGTCTTCCATTCGGGTCTTTGTGGCCCTTCCAGTAATGGTCGCCGTTTCCAGAAACCCCCTTTTCTCCCTTCACCATTCCGCTCCCCTCGGTCTTTTCAGTCTTCTCCTCTTCCTTCTCCTCCTCCTTCTCATTCGGCTTGTACTTCTCCTTCGCCTGGCTGTACTTCTCCTTTGCCTGGCTGTACTTGTCCTTGGCCTTTGCTTCTCTCTCGGCTTCCGCCTTGCGCTTCTCCTCCACGGCCTGGTAGATGGAAAGAACCACGATCATGAACATCAGCCCGCACAGCAGCCCTAAAAGCAAATTGAGCGTCACGAACACCGCGTTCAGGGAGGACCGCGCGAGGAAGTACAGCAGCGAGCACGGCGCCGCGGCCGCGTACCAGAGGGCGCGACCGAGGGCCGTGAGCGGCGGCGCCGCGAAGTCGCGGAGGTCGACGCTGTCCATTGTCTTCTCCTGTTCTGTTCTTTTATTTGTATTTGTGCTGTAAGCCCGGCCTGTTAGTCGCCGAAGAGGAACTGATACAATGGCGGGTTCGGAACGATGGGCTAGTTTGTGTGAGATGAAGGACGGATGGATGGCTGGCAATCACTGAGACGAGAAAATCCTTTTAATATTCGAGTCCGGATCCGTCGGTAGGTTAAGTTATCTCCAAGTGAAAGAAAGTTATCGCCACCTTTACCATAATATCGAGAATAGAGTTCAAGTCTCGAACGAAGAGAGGTGGTCACTTTAGGGTTCAGAGCCTGGATCTAGGTTTCAGTACATATGCTTTAGGCTTTGGTCATCATCAGCCACAACCGAGTTCATCCTCGGACATCCCGGCCGCGGCGAACAGCCGTCGGACTGAGTGCTGACGAAGCTGGGCAATGCTAAGGTAGAGCGGCCGATATATGGCCTCATGTCCTGAACCATCACGGGCGAAAGAGACCCCGCGCAATAGTCGTCGTATTTAGCGGAAAATCACACTGATCTTAGCGGAACACACGTCCAAAATCAAGTCCAAGCGGATTGAGGAGTTACTCGATACGAGCCGACATCTTTTCCACATAGCGTTATATGCTAAGCACCCCGAGATATCTGTATCTGCTCCTCGTTCGTTTCCTCTCTGTTCATTATCATCGTGAATACCTGTAAGTAGCCTTGTAAATGCATATCCGACCGACACCCGACTCCCAAGATATTTCCAAAAACGTGCATAACCGCAAATGCATCGCATCGTGATCGCGTGAACCGGCAACCCAAACTCGTGCCGCCCGTGACCGTAGAGAGGAGCCTGGGTATATACATGAAAGGGATGTCGTAAAGCAGGTTCACAAGGCCGGTAAGATTTACCCCCGTAGAAGGTAGAAGATCAGACGCCTATCCTGGCTCCTTCTCTTCTCCTGCCTTGGGGTATGTGGATCTCCCCGTCTGAATCCGAGCTGTCGTCTGCGGCCACCCGGTCCAACATGCGCTCTATGTCGTCGTCCCGCAGTTTCGGTCGTGGCCGGGAAGGACCGCTGAGCCCTGCAGGAATTGATAGGGACGGCCTGGGGACCGTGCCGTTTGTTCTCCGCCGAGGTGTGGTTCTGACGTGTGGAGAAGTGTAGGACTCGTCGACCTCCATCTCGCTGATATTGCTTGGCGTCTTTTCGAACCCCACGCGTTTGACTTGTTGCGTGTGGTGCGCTTGTGGGCGGCCGTTTGGTAAGGTCTTCCTTCCTTGGCTGTTAGATTCGGATATGGATCCCAGGCGTGAAGTAGGTAGCGCGGTTCGCATGCTACTTCGAGGTTGAGACGACTGCGCATTCTGCGATGTCTGTGACGACGGGAACGCGTGTTTCAAATTCGCCGAGTTTCCAGGGCTACTCATGAAGACCAGGGTTTCCAACGCCTCCTGCTCGCGCATGTTTTGATGCGGCGAGAATAGGATCGGGTCGATGTTAGGGGTCCTCAGGTTAGGCTGACCAGGAGTACTCGTAAGAGAGCCAGTCTGAGCTGGCGTATGCGGTGAAGAGCGAGTGGAGTGTGATAGATAGGCCGGTGTGTGGCGGGTACTGGAATTGCGACGCGGGTTAGCCTGTTGACGGGGCTGTATAGCAGCTGGCGGAGCCAGTGTCGGGACATGAGGCGCAGTAGAGCTTCGAGGTCTAGGATTGTTTTCTCTCCAGAAAGACTCGTACGTGCGAATCTGGGGGGATACTCGTGTCGTGGGACTCGTAGTAGCACTCGTGATGCCCTGCATTCCGCCCGTCGTCCTCATTCGAGGACTCACAGAGGCGCCGTGTCTGCCATGCAGAGTGCAGGTGCTCGAAGTGGGCGAGCCCACCTGCGAGGCAAGCGATTCCACCTCGTCAATCGAGTGAGACTGCCAGCCATTGCTGACCTTGACCATAGCATAGGACAGCTTAGCTCGGAGCTCGGCGGACAACTGCGTCTCGGTTTAGCCACGTGAGACGCGTACAGACTTTGCAGTCACGTATATTCAATCGACCTACCTCCCCAATGCGGCTGCCAGTTGTAGAAGCAACGCTGACGGCGCTCGTATTTCTAGAATGACCAGGCCGAACAGGTGAGGTGTTAGAATCCCCCCTCGCATGTTTGACCACACCATCGGCCATCCTCTTCCTCGAGTTACCCCCATTCGACGCGCCGTCGTCGCGCTCGGCCATCCTCTCCTGCGCCGCCGCCAGCTGCGACAGCTGAAAGAGCTGGGAGTCTTGGCTCGGTGGGTTGTTGGCGTTTGCATGGCCGGCACTCGCGCTGCTGTCGCTACCTGGCGGCGTAAGGACGCGGTCGGACTCGGTTATGATCGTGGTCGCCTCTGAGTCGTTGCTTGAATCATTCGTCGGCTGGGGCTGGCTGCTAGCCATTGCGGAAGGTTGCAACGCAGGAACAACTTCCGTCGCCATGCTGGGTATATCAGGGTTATTGCCGGAATGCGACATGGTCAGCAACCTGGGGACGATGCAGCAAGCGACCGCGCGTCCCGAGTCAGACAAAGAAGAGGGTGATCGCGTGTTCAATGGAGCAGAACTACATCTGTCTGCTCGTCTTCCACCGCGATTACCTATAGGTTTGCAGCAAAGCCAAAGGCTGCTTGCTGGAGCAGTTGGGTCGGGGCGGGATACAAATTTGGAACAAGCAATTGTTAATCAATACATAGATTGCTGGGACGGATATGGGTATGGGTGTGGATGGAGATATTCCGCGTCCTGCCAAATGCGGGAAGGGGAATCTGGGCCCTTCTTTGTGGAGTACGACGTGGAGTTGGCGACAAGTTGACGCGTTACTTTATCACGCACCCATCCGCTTGCCATTTTTAACCCCTAGCATAAACGCTTCTCGAAATTAGACCCTCGGAATCGGGGCACTGCTTCGAGGCGAAGTACCTACATAAGGTCTCTCTCTGGTAAGCCTCGTGACCCATGATCGATACGATACATACAAGCAAAACCTACGTAGGTAATCACTGTCTGTCCTACTCACGCACTTATACGCCAGTGTTGGCTACCTACATATATCGCTTATGTAAATAGATGGTGACGTAGGCCCGAATATCCCTGCAATATTCCGCTGCTGTCGTGCATTAGCCGACTGAATTTTTCAACGAGGGGAGTTGAGATGTGGCATCGCCCGTCTGGGGCAGAATAACGCGTCTGAGGCTCGAGAACAACACGAAAAAGTTGGTATGGATTATGATGGTGGATCGACTCAAACATTGGGAAGCCATGTGTGCGTCCGGTTGTGGGAGACACATGCAGAGAGGCCACAAATTCCGCATGCCTAGAGTTGAAGCGCGGCCGCTGGGATTGACAATTGGAACCAATTTTCCAAACAGCATGTGGTTCTTTCCCAATTTTCTTCCTGTACGCGGTCAAGTCGCGCCCAATTTCAGTGGGATGTACAACTCCCTGCTGGGATCAAATGCGCTAAATGCGCTTCCCTGAGCAGCACTGTACAGGACACATTCAACTGAGCTTCGAGCCGCTTCCAATCCATATGTACCTGTACATGTAACTTGTATCTAACCGTCTTGCTTACACAAGTTGATTCCCTTTGTTACCTGCGCTGACTCATGCCAGCATTTCCAAATCCACCCTAATACAGTAAATAGATCATCGAGCAAGGAGAATCGCGTTTGGCAAGTAGTAAATGGCTTAGGTATCTAGGTTAGGATTCTCTAGGTGTTTGAGGGAGTGGTCACACGGCTTAGAAATATACATATAGACATGTGTAGGTAGTCTGACAGAAGTCCTTTTTCAAAACCCTGCTGTTTCAATGGCAGAAATTCAGTCGGTGGAGGCGGAGAGAAAGAGATTGTGCGCGGTTTCGTGGTCTGAGACAGAACACAACACGAAGTCACGTGCAACCGCATTTTCGCTTGTTGCTGCAGCGCCAACCTCTCCCCCGTCTCTGTCCCGCTACTCAGATTTCGAGATATCTCAACAAACCCCTCCATAAAACTTCATGCCGCTTGCTCGCTCTCGGTGACTCGAATTTTGAAATATACGAACAGCGCTGTCTCGTGCAATTCACTTAGACTCTAGGAAATGCACTGCTCGTGAGAAGCGGAGGCAGGGGGGCTTGAGTAACCCCTTCCGAGCAAGCAACCTCTGACCCCAAACCGCACTGTTGTGTGGGGGCCTAATGCGTGCTCCTTCGCTTCTTCCCTTTGGGAAGACCTCGTTCATTTCCGAGATTCTGGGACGTGATACATTCGAACGAAGCAGAATTCCCGCGTCTCGTAGTCCCGCGCGAACCTCCCTGCGAACTCCCTCTGGCCGCGTCTGTCGACCCAGGCGCACAGTTTACATCTGACGAGTTCGTTGAACTTCTCATCTGGGCCCAACCTCTCTTCTCCCGAGCGCTCGCAATGTGACAGCGTTTGCTTTTGACTGTGTCTTGCGGTGCTATCTTCTCTTATGCGGTCGATTGGTGGGAATAGTTCGTGAGTAGCATTTGATATTCTCCGCATCTTAGCCTTGACCTTCACTACGCAGACGTCAACCTCCGCCTTCAGTCGACTCAGGAAGGCATGGCGCTCCCGCAGCTCCTCCGGTTCTGCCTCCTGGATCTCAAGCTCGGAGTCGTGGCCGGGCTCGCTATCTTCCGAGAGGTTGGGGTGTTCGTAGTGCAGGTACGGCACGGTGTTGGCTCGTCTTCGGCCCTTGACCAGACGCTTGACTAGACGCTTCTGGCGTCCGCCCTGTTGCTCAGTGATGCTCTTGGTTAGTCGATATACGGATTTTCTACGCTCGTTCCGTCGTCCTGCGTCTTCGCGCTGCCCTCTTTTCGGCATCCTCACCAACAGAGCGAACTCGGGGTTGGAGTCGGACGTGATGTCCTCCTCGGTCATCCTTGGCTCGTCTTCGCAACGTCCTGCGCAGGACGGGGCAAAATGTTCTCTTCTCGGCATCCTGGCCAGAGGAATGAACTCCGGATCGGAGTCGGGAATTCTGTCCTCCTGAGGCATGACTGGTTCGTCTGCACCTTTTTTCTCGCCGGCATAGCTGGAAATTCCAGCGTCGTGCCTTGCTATTATCGGGCTCCTACCCTGAAAGATGTCCAGGTCGTAGATATTCTCAAAGCCTTTGTTCTTCATCCACTCGACCGCGGCACATTCAGCATTGTCGAGCGACCGTAACGACATGCGGCCGATGATTCTTCCCATAGCCTGTTGCTCGTTGTCGTGCGTAATGATGGTAGGCTTGGATTGCAAGATGTGTGTGACGTCAGGTTTACTGAGTTGATTCCGTAGTGCTTGTTCGGGATGAGTACCTTGTTGATACAGTTGGTATAACCAATGGGTATAATGATGTATAAGTGGAAAAGATGGGGTGTAAAGGGTTGCGAACGCCGCTGACCCTATCTATATATTGCCGGGTTGTATTATGTTTGATTTCTCGGAGACCACTCAAGCGAAATTGGTTGGTCACTGGACTCTATTTTGAGTTTCCTCCACCCTGGGGAAGTCCGAGCCGTAAAGTCTAAACAGGCATAACGTTCCGCTCCGCGTCTTTAGAGGTGAATCAGATCCTAAACGAAGAATGAAACGAGAAGCAGAGTGGGTGTAGGAAGGAGGCTAGTTGTGCTCTGGTAATGACTGCAATCAGAGCTTCCCTGCCTCCCAGTCCAGGTATTTCTCGAGGGGGCTCACATTGTCTTTATTTTGGGATGTCCTTTCTCTGCGAGGGTAAAGAGGGCGTTTTAGGGTTATCATTTCGCTTTCGTACCCTATTCTAACCTGACGTTAAACCTAACACAACCTCTGAAGAGGATTAAGGGCCTTCAGGTTATGTGCATGACAACTGCATCTGGCGAGGAGGTTGCCAAAGTCCTGGCAGCGGTCTTATTCGTTCCGAACTTCAGCAAGCCTTGGCGAGATGCTCATTAGCTCTTGATTGGAAGGACTGCTCCCAGGGTTGATATACTTGCCAGTGGTATCGGAATGAGCTAGTGTGGTGGGCAGGGAAGCATCACTGACGTGCACAGCGGAGATTTTAAGTTGGAAAACAGACATGAGCCGCATTAGATACCAAAAGCAGTAACTAAGGTGAATACATTGTACTATCCTTTCTGTCTGTCTTGGTTAGCTAAAAGTTCCCCGATTTAATTTACAAAATGTCTCTTGTATAGAACCCAAGTGGAGTTATAAAGTCTTGGTTATTGTTTATCTGACATCCATCTATTTGCGATGCCTCCCCCCCTACTGCTTGATACTCTCCGTTGTAAAATGTCCACGGACCAAGTTCCCGCAGAATCTGTCTTGACCTGTGTTGGGGCTGCCTATACGCAGCGTACAGAATCCCCTAAATCCCCTAATCGAAAAGAGACAGAGCGGATGCTTCCTACATGACCCGGGCATGTCAGAAACTATAAGATGACCCTACCTATGGTAGATTCAAATGTACTTTACACAACGTACCATCACTCTGGGGCTGAGAACAAGCGATTTAAGACTTGACATTGTTCTCCGCTTTATATCATTTTAAACCAGCTATGTGACTAGAAGCGAAGAAAGTTGAAAGGGGATGCTCTCTATTTTATGTTAAGAAAAGTCCACAGCTTGTTCAGGTAACCCATGGTATCTGCTGGTGGTTGTGCGTCGATCTAGACGTAGATTTACACAGTTGATCACTCTAAATATACCCAGACCAAGAGTGTTCGTGGTCATCCCCTGAAGTTTCACCAGTTATGATATTAAGCCCCGGAAAACTATCTTAAGTGATAGGAACATGATAGTGCCCTTTTTAGTCACCATCAACTCTCTTCGTTGCCTAGCGGCCTTCTACTTGTGATGAGAGTTGAGACTATGCCTGTTACAGGAGCTAAGCATCACCAGGTAACCCCTCGCCCACGTCAACATAACTTGCTTGGTGCCGAGGAAACATCGGCGCCGCTCACACTGAGCACAGAGAACTTCGTGGTAGACGAGATTGCACCTGCCCAAAGAATTTATTACACGATACCTAGCGAGCCTCCAACGAATCGGGCATATGGTGTAAGTAATACTCAGGAGTAAACAAGGTAAGCATTTATCCAACCTTGAAGGGCGGCATTCAAATCCACCAGAGCGTCTGGCTACAATAATGACAACCTCTCTCCTGTGATACCTACACTACACAGATTTCCATACTGATGTGGATCCTGTTGTGATAAAAAAGAGACGAAGTCTGAATATGCACCATGTCCCCTATCAATATCAGAACTTTAAAGTACGATTGCTAATATTCCATACAGGTCTAATTCTTTTCCCCTTTTTACGAACCCAGTTATCGAGTATGCTTCTTGTCACAGTTAGGCTGATCGCAAGAGAAGGTTGCATGAGGTGTGGGAAGTCTAAATTGTCCTGGATAATCTAGGCTCTGGAGAGCAGTGGCTAGGAAGCTCTATATATAGTGTGGGAGCGCCGGAACAATGTTGTTACGGGGCTCCTACGGTTCCTAGGGGCTTTGATGACTAAGCAAGTAACCCCTATTCTGCGACACTTCTTATAGCCTGACTTCAGTTGCTCTGCTGCCGACCGTAAAATAGATCGGCTATGCCTCTCCTACTTCCACCACTTCCACCCCAACATGGCTAGAAAGCTGTTTATCAACTATATCCGAGAATGACCACACTTTAGGCGAGCGCACCACAGTCATGAGCTCATATGAGCCAAATGTTTCTGGCCGTAAGGGGATCTGTAGCACCTTATTCTCGAATCCGAAATGCTTCTTGTAAAACGGCAGACCCCTCGGAGTTGCGTCGAGATAGACTTCCAACCCCTGTTCGTCGGCCTGCCGACAACCCCAGTCCACGAGCGTGAAGACAAGGCCTTTCTGCTGATAATCCCGATCCACGCCCAGGGATTCTAGCACTACGGAATATTTGTCAGGTAGAGCCTCGAAGGGAAAATGCTTTCCAAGTCCAATGCCATCAGGGTCTAGGGAGGCCTCTCGCACGGCAAACCCCGGTGGTGAGTTGTGCGGGATGTCGAGTACGGGGATCATTGTGATATTGAAAGAAGAATAACTAGGGGTCCTGGCCCAAATCCAAGATTTGGGACGAATATGAGTCCAAGGTTGCACTTCGGGAGGCTTTTCCTCGCGCTGTGTTCATTCGGAAGTATGAGATCTAATATTGTCCCGCTCTAGTGTGGGGCCTCACGTTTTTCGGCACTATTCAGATCTGACAAGGAGTCTATGCTTATTTATAAACGGGGCTATAGCACTGCTATGTCGTATCCCGCCGGAGAAATATCCACACAACCTTTATACGAACTCGACCGTTAAGTGTCTGGTGTTCGCTAGCGACGCGTTTTACCTACCTTCCGTTATGGACTAGTAGCCGTTGCCCAACGCGGACGGTGGGGACAAGACGACGTTGCATCCCCACACGGATGTGATTGCGTAATATGGCTTTTGACCCGACACTATCTTGATCTGGAAGAGCTGTCGGTTCATAATATCATACGGGAGCTGAACCATTAGGGCCAAGACAGTTATATGGGCCTAAACCTGGCTATATTCGATAAATTTGTTCAGCTGGGAACCTCAGCTAGGTTGTATTACAATGGGGTTCGCCATCAAATAGTGTAAATTATTCACGTGTTTCCTATAGAATGCCACTCAACTATCAAACATTCCCTCAGGCTGAGATATGCTTCTTGGTATCCTAGTAGCTATATTCCACCAAAACCATGGTCAGGTCCTGTTTTCACTTTGCCAATAACAAAATCTCCCAGGAAAGGCTCTTCCATCAAAAATTATGTCCCATTAAAACCGAAGTCTGCGCCAGCAGATAATGTTGTCTTTTCCCTAGGAAATGAGCCGATCTACTAGGATATTGTCGACCCCTATACTATCTATCATACCAGGGCGGTTTCCGAACTGGGCAGGACAGAACAGATAGAGAAAATCGCTCACATAGAGTAATACGCCCGAATGGAGTGGTCGAGGCCTGTGATCCTCCTGAACTATTTTGAGGAGGACGAGCATACAGTCTCTAATTATGCATACCCCTCGAGCTCTCCCTTGTCCCTCTGAATTGTAAGTTATTGATCACCTTCATTCTTGAATTCGGCTGACCTGCGATATAGAGAAGACCTTGCAACGTCTCAAAGGCGCAGTGGTTACTGTGGAGCCTCATATTCCAACCTCCGAGTCAGAGATCGAGGGCATAGATACACTCATGGAGGCGAGTCTGACTTGCATCGAGCGATCCGGCAAAACAATTCAACAAACTTTCTATGAGTCGCAATCTCAGTGGATCGACGATCCTATCATAAGCCAGTGGCATGACCCTAACCATCAGGTTCACCAAGTTTTCTCCAAGGCCAATGACCTGTACCATGCATGGAGCTCCACCCAAGCCAACCCCTTCAGCCCTTCAGTAAATGTGTTCTCCTTCCGAACCGGCCGCCTTCTGGCTGATGTCGGCTTACCGTGGCATAACAATGAGATCAACATGCCTAATGAGATTGGCCTGAGTTGGCCATTCCACTTCAAGTCATTCGAGATGGGGATTCTTCGCGCAAAGGGAACCCGCGTTGGTGACCCTGACGCATCGGGCTAGATGAGCAATGCCAGCGAGGCTAACTGTTATTGTATCCGAGCTCTGCAGCAGGAGCTACGGGAGAAGCATCCCACCCGCAAGCCGATCTGGGTTTATATCATTTCTGTCGCAGAATAGGGGTCACTTGCTTAGTCATCAACGCCCCTAAGAGCTGTAGAGACCCCGTAACAACGTTGTTCCGGGGCTCCCACACTATATATAGAGCTCCCTAGCCACTGCTCTCTAGAGCCTAGATTATCCATGACAATTTACACTTCCCACACCTTATGCAACCTTCTCCCGCGATCAGCCTAACTGTGACAATTTCGATATTAAGATACTGAAGTCCATGGAAGCGTTCTTTGGGCTGGAATTGCACCAAATCAGCCAATCAAACGGCAGAGATGACCTCATCCACGACTCGAAGAATGTAACAGCCGACGGAGCCTGTCCAATAATCTTCACAGCGACGTTGGGTAATACCAATTGAGATGACGACGATATGGAGATGATTTGCGAGATTTTCCATGCCTTACCCCTTTTTTCCTACATGTGGATGCGACCCGGAATTTCGACTACATCACGACCTTGCCCAAACGCGACAGACGTCAACTCGGAATCCAAGAGTCCACCCTGGGGGTGAAGACTCTCGGTTAGTCACTTCGCTCAAGGGACGGATCAATCATCGCCCGGCACCATTGTCGCCGGCGGCTTCAACTGGGATGCTTCCGCGCCTGCAGTTGCATTGAAACCCGCGTTTCTTGGAGCAAACCATGAGAGGGTGGCTTATACCCGGGCTTCGGATTCGACCCTCGCTGGCTCGCTGGACGCCGTTTCGATTCCATGGCTGGCTTTGCAAGAACTCTGACTTGGTGGAGTTGAGTACCGAGAAGTGTATCAACACTGCGCCAGCATGCGGGGTGAGTTGCTTCATAGATTCCAAGCAAGCGGGGCGTCCACACGTGCACCGCGTTACTCTTTTGATGTCTTCATCAAGAATGGTTCCAGAGAACAAAAAGAGCGCCTTGTTAAGCTAGGTGGCAGCTTGACTGGGAAGGGCGAGGTTATCCTTACGGTCCAGCCCTAAGCAAAGCTGGAAGATGTGGAATCCGCCGTATCGACCATGTCACCGACAACCCAGCACTATAGCGCGGTGGATCTAGAACAAGACTTGACGAGCTACCCGGTTCCCGGGGACATCGTCAATGGGTTGCGCGCCACAGTCCAATCATGGAAGATTGCCACCAGGTCTACTGCCGCCTATGCCTTTAATATGGACTCTCTCTCAGCCCTCGGTCCTGTCATTGGACGATTCTGGACTTTCCAATTCGAAACGACTGAGTGCAGACCCGGTCCGCAGAGATACTGACAACGCGTATGGAAATATTTGGGTTGCATACCGCTCGAGATTGGTCGAAGTTCCAGGGGGCTTTCACCAATGGCTGCAAAATGGGCAACCGTGTCGGGATCCACGTTGCTCTTATGCACTTCCCGATGCCTTCGTGTATTTCTCCTCCGAATCCTATTATAGCATTATCGATACCATGCGGGACTATGATGTGTCGACAAACCGTTGGGTTGATCGTAGTCCAAGTTACTCCCAAATCCCAAGCGATGGAAGCGGCAGCATCCTGGTTGAAGCTCTAGTACAACAAGCCTTCATGGACAAGATGCAACGCCTTCGTCGGGGTGAGGGCTATCACATGATCCTGTTCGCAAACATTGGCACCGCGTTTATGGGCGCGCAGGACGATCTGGCTGGGATCCGGGCATCGCTGAACGCAGCCGGGATGGAAATATCGTATATCCACGTGGACGGGCCGCTCAACTTTGCGTTCGACAACTGCGGCATTACATTGGGCCCGCTGAGGTCGACAGGGCCCGATGAGCTGCCTCGAGTCCAAGGCATAACGCTCAGCCATGATAAAGCGATGGGTAACATGGTTTCCGGCGAGGTCCTCTGCTACAGCCTCGAAGGTGAACTTGCATCCCTAGTGTCTCCCATAGACTCTCGTGTTGTCTTCGAGACATGGCTGTACAGCCAGATTTACACGCCTTCCAACGTTGGGGCGATGTTCCAATACTGCTGCGCTAATGCCTCGCGCCTTGTGAGCGGATTGAAGAGACTCGGGGTCGCAACGAAGCGGAACGGCCAGGAAATTGATCGTCGTGCTGGAACGCCCGCCGGCGTGGATCATCGAAGAGTTTTTGCTGAGGCCCCAGGGCGACTGGGTGCACTTCATCACGATGCCGCATATCTCGCCCGAAACCGTCGACTTCTTTGTCAAGCGAATTGCTAGTGTAGAAAGGCAGTGCGAAATGGCCTTTAGCTATGTCAAGCCGCTATGAAGAACTGGTTTCATGCGGCTGGTCAAACTACGTCGTGTTCAGTGTGGGAGTTCTCTCGGTGAAAGAGTACCCAAGTTGGCACAGTCATTGCAGCCCTCTGATGGCGTCGACTTACCGCGACTGTACTCGGGTCACGATGGACATAGGGCGCAGCTTATTGGGTTTATGGCTAGGCATATGCAAGCGAAGCTACGGGCTGATGAGGCGACTTACGCAATGTGCCTATCTTAGGGGGTACCACATAGTGGTCATGTGTTTGAAAGTTTCTCAAGATAACAGGACGTCCTCTACATCGCACAGCATGCATAGGAAAATTACGATGCTAAATCTAGTGATATTGCACGACAGAGGAGACAGCCAAGAGTGAGACCTAAGTTAAGATGGCTTGTGTACAGTTCACAATTCCTATTACGTCAATATTTCATGTGAAGTGGTGTGCGTGGCCTATGATGCTGTGCATTTACATGGAATACACCCCTTTCTCTGCTATAGGTACGACCGTAATATTTACTAGAAATGATAGGACTTCGACTTTTTCGGCATCGACATTATTATAAGTCAAACTTCCAAAAGGCTTCCCCCCTCCGAGTACTAGGTATCCGGCAGTTGTTGATACGCTAGGATGTCAGACGCTAAATCTACGTAGCAGAGTCCAGACGTTGATATCGCCAAGAAAAACCGACAGGGGTACTTCAGCCGCAGTTGAGGGCATCAGCTTGCAACTCATGTCACCAAAATGCGAACATTACCTCCATCTTTCATGCGTTTGAGTCCCATCCAGGATATTACCAATTGTAAGTATGGCGTCGTACTCTTACGAATCTCTCCCGCCGATTGCGGAACAAGGCCAAACCCCGCCCTTCACTCGACTGATGTGTCTAAACCCGGGGTCTGACGAACAGCCGCTTGAGTGTACATTGAGTATAATCGATCTTACAAACAGCCCGCTACGTTACGAAGCACTGTCATACGTATGGGGGACAGAAAGGGCAGAGACCCCAATAAGATGTTGTCACAGTTAGGCTGATCGCGGGAGAAGGTTGCATAAGGTGTGGGAAGTGTAAATTGTCATGGATCATCTAGGCTCTGGAGAGCAGTGGCTAGGAAGCTCTATATATAGTGTGGGAGCCCCGGAACAACGTTGTTACGGGGTCTCTACAGCTCCTAGGGGCGTTGATGACTAAGCAAGTGACCCCTATTCTGCGACAGATGTCACGGTGGCACAATCCCAATCACGGCAAATCTGGAGCGGGCGTTGCGAGACCTGCGCCTACCAAACCTCATCAGGCCTCTCTGGGTTGATGCGATTTGCATCAACCAGCAAGACATCGGCGAACGCGCACGCCAAGTAGCCTACATGCGGTTGGTGTACCAGCACGCCGGTAGGGTGGTTGTCTACTTAGGGCCCGGTGATGCGGGGAGGAAGCGTGCATTCGCTCGCGCGCGCGAGCTGTGTGATTTTCGAGCGATGCTGCTCGAGTCTTTACCGGACAGCGCACGTCAGGCCACCTTCCCTTCTCAGACTTCTACTCGAATCGATGAAATGATGCTGGACGCGTTAAATGCCGACTCGCAGCCCAAGGATGACTTGACCGACCTTTTCAGAAGCACATATTTTGAGAGAGTGTGGTGTATCCAAGAGGTAGCCGCGTCCAAGGAGTGCATTGCTAAGAGCGGTGATACCGAGATAAACTTCTACGACCTCCTTTCTGTGGCCTCTCTGATTGAACCGCTTGAAATTGAAAGCGGCCAAGTCAGGCCTAGGCCGTTAAAGCTGTGGCTCATGGTACATCATCACAGAAGCCGCGAATATCGTCCAGACAGGTTACAGGTTCAAGGTTCCATAGGTGGCATTCTCCTAGTGCTGATGAACATACGAAATTTCAAGTCTACTGACCCTAGGGACCGCCTTTTTGGAATCCTAGGTATCACTGATGAAGGACTTGAGCCCGTCCTCGCCAACATGGACATTCTCATCACAGGGCCTACTCTGCGCGCCTTTCATACTACCATCCAGAAGACCTTCGTCTGGCTGGGAAAAAAGGTCAGCACTCTTGGTCCTAACACGGAAATATCGCGACGAAATCCTGCTATAACCCCGAACTACACGAAATCAGCCATGGAGGTGTACCGTGACTTCACAAGGTTCATGGCACGAAAAAGCCCCAGGGTTCTAGATGTGCTGTCTCACGTACAGCACACCAGCGATCCTATCCCGGGTTCTCATCCCTCGTGGGTGCCGAAGTTCGACGAACCTCAGTCTTGTAGTCTCATCCCACCACGGCTTTTCATACCCGGTATCCCTCGGACTGGCCACTATCGCTGCTTCGCTGTTCTTCACGACTGTCCCCTTCGTGGTATGCCCCTGGAGCCGAATGTTCTACAGTTAGACGGCTTCAGGTTGGACGTGGTTGAAGCAGTGTCCGACCCGATTGGTACAGACCTTCAAGAGCTTCAAGAGCCCCTACCCCTGGATCAAATATGGAGTCAACTCTTTGCCTTTCCCTTGTTTCCTCGTCCGGGGCTGAAATACCTTGGAGGACACGAACAGCTAGATACAGCATTCTTCGTCACCCTTTGTGCCGGCGGAGGCGGACTGTTACAGACAATGCCCCATATAGTTGAATCTTTGGAGAATGACAGGCTGAAAGGCATCGAGGTCTTGGCAGAGAGCGCAAAACACCAAGCCCACCATTATCTAACACTGCTATATGGATGCACAGCATCCACATATCAGGATCTCATGCCCGGTCCTGGCTCCAGTGTGGTGAATGCGGAGCCGACTCCCGTTTATTATCACCTGACTATCACAAATGCTGTGTTGAACAGAAGGGTCTACCGAACCCGCTCAGGCTATCTTGGAATCGGGCCTAAGTTTATGAAGCCTGGCGATCAACTGGTCGTTCTATACGGTGGTCATACGCCGTTTATTCTGCGTCAGATGGGACGGGACTGGATCTTTGTGGGTGATACTTACGTCCACTACTGGGACCTGATGACGGGGAAACTAGTTGATCGCGTCAGGCGAGAGCGTACGAATATTACCGTAGAAAGCTTCCGGTTGATTTGAGGCACCACGGAAATTTTGCTACTATATAACGAGGAGCGACAAGTATTTGCTCTATGTTTTGACCTCGGTAGATGTTTCTCTACCCTCCGGCTAGAAATCGCGCCGAAGTCTACTCAGCGGAAATGATACTTGTCATATGTAAACCTAGCCAGGGTCCAAGGATCGTGCATTGTTATATGATGCCTGTCTACTCTACCTATTTCAATTGACAGTCTTTGTCGCAGCCGAAATTCATCCCCTAGTAGAATGATACCAGCCATAAGAGGAAAGAAGAATATCACGCAGAAGGAAATGTCGAGCAGTGCCACCACTTCATTTTCAAGACCTATTCGAACTCTGTTTCCGGTTTCCCTCAGAGGAGAAATGGCCCGAAACGGGTAGCCTGTCTGATCCTTGGATTATTGTCGTCTTCGGAAGTGTCAACGTCACCGTAGTTCTCTTCTATGCCGGAAATCTCGTTATTATCCATCTCCTTGAGCAAAGTGCAAATCTGCTGCCGGATAACCTTCACAAGAACGTTATCCTGCAAGTTCTCAGGAAGCTCGACTTGGGCGACAGCCTCGCGTCTGATACGAGCCGCTTCCAGTTTCCTCTTCAGTTCTTCGGCCTTCTTCAATGGTTTCTTCCCCTTGTTCGTCGCCTGGACTTGACTCTCACTGTTGTCCTCGCCTTCAGCCCCTGCCTTCTCGGTTTCATCGGCGTCGGTCTCAGTCGCAACACTTGGCACAACCACAACGCTCTCTGGTGTGACGGCTTCGGCGACTGGCTCATCGCCCTTGCCTCCTCTCGCGATCACGAGGAGCGTAACCAGGAAGAGTTCCTTGAGATATGCGAAGCTAAAGCCGTCCGTAATGGTAGCGATGAAGTCGCACGCATTCTCGGGGAAATCCACGCGAGGGTTCTTATCGAGCTTCGCCTTCCAGTAGCGGGCATAGGCGGCCCGCTCGGCGTGGCCCGGAAGCCTGTAGTAATACTTACGGTCGAAGCGACTTGGACGGTCGCGGATGGCGGGGTCCAGCTTGTCGAGGTGGTTGGTGGACCCGATCATCAGGATGCCGTCGTTCGACTCCAGACCGTCGACCTCGTTGAGGAAGTAGCTGCGCGTCTTTTCGGTCACGAGGGAATCTAGGTCCTCGAATATCAGGAGGCAGGGCGCCATCTTCCTGGCGCGGCAGAAGACCTGCTGGATGGCGTACTGCGGTCCGGAGCACAGGTCCTCGAAGCTCTTGACGTAGAGGCTGGGGATCGAGTCGCCCCGCTTGCGCAGCCTCGACATGAGCGCTTTGACGCTGATCGTCTTTCCGTTGCCAGGAAGGCCATGGAGGATGACACCTCTCTTCCACGGGACCTGGAACTCCTTGTATAGCTCTTCCGAGTCGAAGAAACCCTCGACGTCCTCGATGAGGCCATCTTTCATTGCCGGTTCCAGCACGACGTCGTCCCAGGTGCAGGACTCCGTGCTTTTCCAGAGCTCCCTGCTCTTGAGCCAGCGTGCGGAGTCGAACACGTAAACTTCTTGATGGAGTTCGTTGCTCCATATGCTAACAGCCTGCAGCAACGCTTCCGCGGCAGGTGCGAGGTTGTTCGGTGTAAGTTCCTGACTTCTGGGGGAAAGGAGAAAGAAGTATTCCTGCGGTGTGAACCGAGGACCAATAGGAGTAACTTCGTAGTATAGGAACTCGGTGTCCCTCCACGAGTACTTATACTTGGCGAACCAGGTTTGGCCCCTGAAGTTGCCGGGGCTCGTCTTGCGTTCGTGACGGAAGGGGTTGATAACAAAGCTCATTTCAGCTGCATAGCTGTCGTCCTTGTTCTGCAGCTCGCAGGTTGCAAACTTATGGGCCGCAAAACCCTTGAGGTCACACTCTAATCCGTCTATCTGGGTGACGTAGTAGTCAGGGTAGCGCTGCTTCAAGCTGCGACGGAGCACGAACTCTGTTGACCTGACGTTCTCGGAGCAATGTTTCTCAAAGTCGGACAGAAAGTCGCCTGCCGCGGCTGCGCCAGCTTCATTCGTTGTGCTGGTAATCATGATGGAGGGAGGGGCTCAGATGATGGATAAGTGAAGTTCAAGTCAGATTCCGGGGCTGCGCTTGAGGGTAGTTTGAATAGACCTCCCTTTGCTCCAGAGAATGAATCCCTCTGGTATTTATACTTGATAAAAGCGGCGAGGCCAAGGTACAAAGTAACTTCTGGACGCCTTGCTGTTAGGCAGAACAGGCCGGCAGGCAACCATGATCAGACGGCAGGAGGCGATGATGAGGTGAGATAGCATATCAGATGCATAACAGAGCGCGCACCAATAGGATGAATGTCCTAAGCCCCTATGAGGCCAACGCCGTTGTAGGGAACGCTGTTCCGACGCAGCATATACGTAAATGTCAGCATAGAGAGCCAGAGTTCAGTCTAACGCAGATATGCAGGCGTTGCAGTGGTGCAGGGAGATGCAGGGAGATGCAGGTGGTGCAGGGGATGCAGACCTAATGCAGATCTATGCAGCGTACTGCATATGGATTCCCGTGTATTGCCAGAACGCTATCCCAAAATTGGGTAAAGCGGGCAATGAAATAAAAGCACCACAGCTATGGTGCGTCCTTGTTGCAATGCGCGTGATGTGGCTCTTTGCAGCAATGACATATGTTGGTACAAATGTCACAGCCAAATTTAGGTGAAGATGATATATATCAATATGGATTGAAAGCCCACCAATTTTCTGTGCACTTGTCAGCAGTCACAGTGATCAAATGCAGGAATCTGGCGTAACTCTTATGCGTTGGTTCTATGTGTTCTAGGAAAGGACAAATCTAGTCCGTGGGCAATCGCCCTTACATACATGATTGTGTGACAAAGGATCGTCTGAGGACAAAGGGTGTTCCAGGTAGCACTCCTGCAGCCTGGGCCCATAAAGCCAGCCAATAGGCAAAACCTATACGCACCAATTGCCGACACGCCCTCTTGCGTCAGGTGACCATAGCTGGAAAGTCCAAAAGTTAAATCTAATTTATGCGGGAATTAAACCGTAATCTTTATTTTTAACTTATTTTCTTAAGTCCCAAGTTCCGTATAAACCGCTTAAAGTTTGCCTTATTAAATGGCTTTATAAAACCATCGGCAGGGTTATCTTTACTTTCTACGTATTAGAAATTAATATTTCCTATATGGATTTCTTAACGGACGTAATAATACTTAACTTTAATATAACGCTTTTTTTTCGACATTTACGTCTTTTTCACTTATTTCAAGGCCCCTATATTATTTTCCAGGATAGGAATAAAACCTTTAAGCATAAGCTTTAATTCTGTCAAAAAGTTCTTAATCCTTATTATCTCCGTTACAGCTATTCCTGCTCCTACGTATTCTGCTTCCGTAATGCATTTCGTAATAACGCCCTATAACTTTAAAATTTAAAATACGAATACTTTAACCATAAAAAATATATATCTAGTTATGAACTTTATTAATTCGTTATTATCCGTAAAATTTATATCCATTATTTTAAATAACTTTAAGTTATTATATTTTTAGTACGGGTAATCTTATTTTAGCTTCCGGTATTAAAAAAATAAGTTTATTATACCGTTTAAATAACGTAATAATTTTTTTAATATATTCCTAATATTTAGGTAACGGGTTGCTTATAAACCTAGCCCAAATTAACGTTATAAACATTATATCCGGTTTATTAATATAACTAAAAAAATTAAACTTTTTTATTAAACTTATATATTCGAATATATTTTTTTTTTTAACTTCGCCGTCGTGTTTTATAACGTGCTTTAAATAATCCTTAACAAATAACGTAAGCTCCTTTCGTATTTCGTTTAGCCTAATTAATTTTAATAACTTTTTAATATATTATTATTAGTTTAGCTTAACGTTGCTAGTCGACGAAGAATAAATAATTCGTACGCTTAGGTATTAATTCGCGTTTTTTAAATCCTTAATGGGGATATTTTTAACGATTTCCTTGGTAATATTTTTAAGGTATTATTTATCGGCTCCGAAAAGCAGGAAATTATTAACATATAAAACGATAATATTCCCAATTTTAAGGTTAAAATAAATCGTATTATCCGAAATTAACGGGTAAAAGCTTAATTTCGTAAGTATTTTTTTAACTTTTTTTTGTTAAATAGTTTTAGCTTGCTTTAGGCCGTATAAAGGGTTTATTAATTTAATAATTTTTTTAGGAAAAAACTGGTATTTTTGTTTATTCTTTAAATACGTATTAAAATATTCCTTTAATATAGGAAACTGCTTTATGTAAATATCTTTCTTTAGGTTTCTATTTAAATACGTAACGATAAAATCGATCTGGAAAATATGCCAACTTAAATAAGCAGCCAAAGTTATTAAGATCCTTTAGTATATAATTTTTGCGGTATTCGTTACGGTTTTATTATAAAATTTTTTTTTTTCGTTATATAAAGCCCTTTACGTAAATATAAGCTTTAAATTTATTTAACTTTTTTATAAACGTATACTTTTTCCTTAATACCTATTTAATATTAATAAGGTATCCGTAAATACGGCCCTTATCGAAAGGTATAAAGTTAAAGGTTTTACGTAAAAGATTTTCTTAATTTCCGTAAAAATTATTTTAAGCTATATCTTTCGCTTTAAGCCTTTTATAGCTTCCTTTAAGGACGGGCCGTTATCCGTTATTATAAACAACTTATAAGTAATAAATAACTTACTTAAGTTAATATCTTCCGAATCCTTAAATATGCTATTATATTTATCCTTTAGCATATTAACTATCTGTTGGTATTTGTAAGCGTTCCGAATAGCCCGTTCGGCGTTTCCGGAATTATTAAAAAAGTTTTCGTTATTATTCGATAGGTTGAAATAAAAGGTATATAAGCCGTAATTATCGCCCTTTTAGGTTAAAGTTAGCTTTAATTTACGCATTAATTTTAAGGCTTTATTTGGAGCCTTTAGGGTATATAGCTTAGGAATTATTTTCTTCGGACGTCTTTTTTTGCGTTTAATTTTTTTAATTTCCTTATCCGTATTATTTTTTAAGACGACGTTATGGTCCTTATTTTTTACTTTAACGTTTTATTTTTAACGGTATCTTAAACGTTTTTATATTGGTTACGAAAGCGATCGGATAATATCCTTAAGGTTTAAAGGTTACCCTAGTTTTTTTAGGTTTTTATAAATTAAAACGTACGGTATAATAAATATATTACCACCTTTTAATAACCATATTTTATAATTATAAATCCCTTCATAATTTAATAACATTTTTTTAACTTTTCGGACCTTTAATTTCTTTAATTTGGTTTTATAGTTCCCATTAATTAGGACCGTATATTTGCTACCGAAAATACGGAAATAATTGTTATTAAGTTTATGTATTTATTTTTTAAAATCGAATGCTTTTTTAAAGTATTCGATTAACGTTATATTATTTACCGTAAATTATTTAATCCTATTAATCGTATATATTATAACCTTCATAACGAAATCCTAAAAATATGTAAAGATCTTTATTTACGCAGAGGTTATACGCGCTTCGTTTTGCAGGAATTAAATACTTTTTTCCGTAACTCCGTTTTAATATTAGTTATATAAGCTGGAAATTACCAGCTTAATATTTTTTATAACATAAAATCTTTTAATAATTATTATGCCGAATTCCCTGCCGCCGTTTAAGCGTAAGGTTTACATTTTTTTATTTCGGCTTTTTGCATTAAGGGGAATCGTTTTTAAACGCTTAGTTATTCGTATAATATATGCACATAAGCTTTATTAAGCTTCGTTTTTAGTCTTAAATAAATAATATTCTTTATAATACGAAAGGTCGTTTATAATAAGGCCGTAATAAGCTTTATTCTTAATATTAACAGGTTTAACGGATTTTATATTATACTAAATAATTTTTCTTACGTATAGCCTTTATTTTTAGGGGTTTATAAATGGTATTTTCCGTATCTTACTTTCGTTATACGTTATATAAAAAAATGATTCCATATTTCCGGGGTTTATATCGATCCCCGTAAACCTTTTAATGGTTTAAATTAATCGTTTAATATTAGGGTAATAAAGGCGGCGGTATTAAAGGATAAGTTTTTTTATAACTTTGTCCGTTATAAAAACCTTTCCATTTTTAAGAACGCTTATAAGTATTCGCTTTAGGTTATTACCGTTTTTTTTACCAAATGCCTTTTTTAATTCGTAACCTTATTATTAATTTTCGTCGTTTATGAATTCCGGAGTTTTAATAATAAGTTCCGGCTTTTTATAAAGTTATAAAAAGAAGCCTTTTTAAGGTACGTTAATCGTTATTAACTAAAACCTATTAGGGTTTATTAAGGTATTTTTATTTAGGTAACCTCCCTTTTTATAATATATCTTTTTAAAGAATACCTTTAAGGGAAAGCTATTAATATGTAGCGTATATTTTACTAAAGTTTCGTTATTTTTTTTTCGGAAACCTTTTAAGGCTTATTTTATTATCCTAACGAAGGTGGCCAGCATTAGCTTACCATTTATTATGATATAAATTCCTTTAAACTTAATATTTAAGATAATTTTTTTTTAAAATCCTTAATATTATTCGTAATATTAGCGTTCGTTCCTAAATTTTAAAGCAATTTGTTTTTATCGTTAATTATGGATAAATGGATAGAAAGAAATATAACGCTTTTTATAACGGTTACTTTAAAGGTTTTAATTATTAAAGCTTTAACGTATCCAATTATTATAACTTTAACGTATTCGATTATTATAATTACCTTTCCGATAATTACTTTAAGGTATTTAATTATTAAAGGTTTTGTAGTTAACTTTTATAATATCTTATTATATTATTATATTAAATTTTAAAGCTGCTAATTATCGGCTTAAGCGTTAAATGTTTTTCTATTAAAGCGATATACGTCCTTTAAACCTTTAAAGATAAATTGTTTTTCGCCTTAATTATTTCTTTAGGTATCGGGAAAGCTGCTGCTTCGATTATTATTATTATTATTGCTTCCTTAATATTGGCCTTTTTTACCTTTTTTTCCTTTACCGTTCTTTTTTTTTTAAGGCTTAGGGCAATCCTTAACTAAATGCTTATATTTGCCGTAATTAAAGTAAAGGGGATTTCCGCTTTTGTTTTATATAGGTTTATTATTTTTGTTATTATTATTACCCTTATTTTTACCTTTTTAAGCGTTATAAGACTTTCCGTTCTTTTTTTTATTATTAAAACGATTATGAAATTTGTTATTAAAATTATTAATTAGTTACTAAAAGGAATAATCCGTTTGGCGCAATACTGATTGTATTGTTTTGTACTAGCTGCGAACGTGGTCCTTTATAGCAGTAAGGAACATGGTAATATATTTCTTGGTTCCGAATTTTATGTTACAACTTTTAACTTTCCGAAAAAGCTTTTAAAACTTGGTGGTAAATTATATTAGGTTTTTACTGTCGTATATAATCTTACTTAATTCTTTCCAAAAGGACCTTTACTTGGCTTTATCTGTTACGGCATAAATCTTTTAAAAGGTTCTTAATATTTTCGTTTTTTTTTTGATACCTGTAATTAACTTAAGGGGCGCCCTTTTGCAAGTTTTGGTAATAACCTTGGTAAAGCGTAATTAATCTAATTGCTTTAGCTTTATACCTTTTTTATAATTAATCTTTTTAAATGCAAAACTTAACGCGTTATTCCAGAGCTTTTAATTAGCTTAACTAAGCAAGTAATTCTCCTTATTTAACGTAAAATCAAAGCGTTTCCAGCAAAGCTTGCTATCTTTATTACTGGACTTTTTTTCCTTTAGGCGTATACCTACCCCGTTAAAGCTATTTAAGCTGCTGGAGGAACCGGATGAATTACTAAAGAAGCTATTACGTTTTTTATTACGCTTCGTTAGGGGAACCTAAAATAAGTTTAAAAATAAAAATAAAAATAAAAAATTATTTAAATTATTAGGGTTGTTACGTGCTACATTTTTTTCCTTAAATGGCTTTACCTTTTTACTTTTCGTTTTTTTAAGGAGGTCGGGTTTTTTAATGGATTATCTTCTGGGTTTTATTTCGCCTTTTTTTAAAGGGTTAATCTTTTTTACGTCGTTTTTTTTTATTATAACGGGAATTTTTTTCGAGTTATTTGCCCGTATTTCGGGCTAAGCGCTTTATAACGCCTTGGGCGTTTTTGCTTATGTATTCGCATTCCGTAACTTCGTTAATTAAAACCCGTTTAGGAACTGTATTATCATTTTATTTAGTTGCATTATCGACTTTTTAGTTTTTCGGTTTTAAAGCCTTAGCTTTTTAATTTTTTCTTTAATTTGTAAGTATTTGTCTTCCCGTGCTTTAACGCCCCGTTTAATGTTATCTAAGTTATTATCTAAAAATATATAAAGTTTGTTTAAATCTGATTCGGGATATTATTTTTAAATAAATGGGGTTTTTGGCTTATCTGCTTTTAGTTGTTATTGTTAAGGTAATAAATCATTTTTTATTAAAAATAGCTTTTATTTTTCTTTTTGCCTTTTTTTATTATAATACTTTTCGGGTAAAGGTATGCGCTTAGGGGAAGGGAAAGGGTTATTATTTTACTTTTAGCCTTTTATAAGGACGAAGCTTTTATCGGATAGGTTGTTAATTATTAACTTAGTAAGGAACCCTTCTGGGGTATGGCGTTAGCCTGATATCGTTAACTGCTACTTGACTTTTTTCTTAAATCGTTAGCTAAGCGGCTTTCTTTTAAACCTTTTGCTTTTTTTGATGATAACTTAGTTGTTACCGTTACCTGTCAGCTAGCTGGGGGGTGCGTAGCGCACCCCATATACGGAAAGGTCACCTACTGATCGGCCCATACATGTTCCGTGGCTAAGCTACTTAACGCTGTACGCGTGCAATAGCACACGTATTTAGCATAATATAACAACATAACTGATGTCCCTTATATCTGATAATTAAAAGTCTTATTCGCTTAATTCGCGTAAATATCAACTGATCAGTTATTGTTGAAACGATATAAGCTATATATTAATAGAAATTATCAATATATTTTAATAGCAATAATGGCAACCGTATAGTCGGTGTCCCAAATTATTTACCAGGGACCTAAGGACTAGGACCGCTTTAAAGGCGAATTTTAATTTAAAACGTACGCGTTTGATATTTGGGACTTTATTAATCTTGATTAGTTACGTTCGTGGTTTGTTAGACCTACAGAATCCGATATAGCCTTATATTCGAAAAAATGAGTTCGTTCTTAAATGCGAAATAATATCCCAGTTTCCGATAGTATATTCGAAAACGTTAACCTTATAGGTTATCTTACGAACGTTCTTAAGATAACGACCGAAAGTAAATAAATTTATAATTAAGAATTTATAGCATACATTTATAAGGATCGGAAGTATAATACCTTCCGTAAGAGTATTAACGATTTTACGAAATAGGTTTTAAAATTTGTATCTTTAGTAATTAAAGGAATAAGTTTTTTTTAGGGAAGAACCTACGAAAGTGGTACGTTAAGTTAGCTAAATCCGGCAAGATATATAACGGCAGGTTATTAATTAATATTTAACGAAAGTACCGCAAGAAACTGAAGCAAACTTCGAAATCTGGTAAGAAGCTAAACGAATGGATCGTAAGATAGCAAAAAATTATGGCCTAAGGGTAGCGATATAGTATCCCAGAAATGAATATAACGATTATATAAGTTAACGACCTATATATAACTTTAGCTCCCATTATGGAAACCTGGATAATAATTTTCCAGATGATAAAAAAAGTAGAGATTAATAGTAATACGATTAGTTATTAAAAGGTAGCAGTTAACCTTTTAAATTATTAGGTTATAACCCATTAACCATTTATATCGAGAAACGTTAAGGTAACGTTTTTTACGTTTTACGGGATTCCCGCAAATTTTATTAATTAAAATAATCCCGATTAGGAAAAAATTAAGCTTATTAACCTTTAGTTACGAAGAAGGATTTCGGTACGAACGCCGAAGCAAGGTAATTATAGAGGTTCCTATACGGACCGAAATGTTAATAAACGGAAACGTTAGAAGTTGAATGCATAAAATATACGGTATAAAGCGTACTTAAGTAGTTATTATAAATTAACTTAATACTTTTATATATTCCTTAATAAAGCTTTAAAAGATTTCCGATTTAACGAAAATTTAAGATTATTTATTCGAAACCGAATAATTACCGATTAATCCTTAAAGGAAAAGATTAACCGCTTATTAAAAATAATAAAAAAGTTAATTACAAAAATAAATTAATTCCTAAAGGAAATAAAACGAATTTTAACGTACTTTTTAATTATTAATTAACGTAACGTTATAAGTATTTCGTTTTACCCTTTAAAAAATTTATCCATTTTAGATTTAAAATTTACGATATATATTTTTAACTTTATTAATAAGTTCCTAAATTTCAAACTAACCGTATAAGGTGACGAAATGTACGTAAATAATAACTTCGTTCCGATTAAAAGGTACGGAAAGGTTAATATATTATTCCAAAGCCCTAACGGTACGAAAACGTTACGGTTTTATAATATGGCCTATTACGAAGAATTTGCATATAACCTAATATCATTCCGATAGCTCCGGAAAAAAGGTTATTAATAAAATAATTAAAGGATTAATAATTATATTCGAAATAAATATAATTAAGTTATAATTACGTTAATAAATAAGTTTAATTAATTCGTTATCGAAAATATTAACGTAATTATTTTTTATGCAACCCTTATAATTTATAAACGAAACGTTAACTTATGAACGAAAAAATCACTACGTATAAATAATAGTACTATATGGCACCTACGCCTAGGCCATCCAGGTTCCAAAATGATCGCCTAATTACAATCCCATATTAAAGAAGTATAATTAAAAGGTTTTATAATAATTAAATATTAAATATATAATAAGGCGAAGGCGAAAAAATAAATACGTCGCGAGCTTCGAAAGGGAGCATCTCGATTAGGCCAAAAAATTGCCGTCGACTTTATTAATTTCGAAAAGGATCTTAAAGAATATAAATACGTTATGTTCGTTACCGATAAATATTTAGGTTTTATTTAAGATATTTATTTAAAAAACCGAAAACAAAATATATTAATTATAACGTTTCGATATTTTTTAAAAGTCCTGAAAAATTAAAATAAGGTTTTCCTATAAGTGATCGAATGTAATAATAAGATCTTGAAAAATTATTAACTTTAAGATATACTTTAATTACCTTTTTTTAATATCAAATTTAAACTTTTAACATTACATACCCAGGCCTAAAACAAGGGTATAAAACGCTTAAAAGGTATAATTAAAAAAAAAACGATTACGATACAAAATGGCGTTAAGTTATTAACGTTCCTAATTATATATATCTTTAAAGCGGTAATATATTTATATAACCGTACCCCTAAATACTTTCTTTTTTGGCAAACTTTATATAAAGTTTATTATACTTACTTAACGTATAAAGACGGTATTATAATATTTAATCGGAAGCCCCAAAAAGTTTATTTACGTACTTATGGCTATATGGCCTACGTTATAACGATTACCGCCATAAAAAAAAATAAAAGTTTTAAAAGTTAAATCTTAAAATATGGATTAACTTTTTCGTTAATTACCGATTAATAAATATTTACGAAGTTTGGAACTTATTAACGAATAAAGTTATTACTATTCGAAACGTATAATTTAATAAGGAAACTATTTTTTCTGGTAATATTAAAAATTTTAAAAACAATCTTTTTTACGTTACGGAAAATGAATTATAAATTTTGTTCCGATAAATAAAGATACTTAATTAGGTTAATAATTACCCCATATATATCCAAGAAAAGGATAAAAATTTAAGCGGGATTTAGTTACCGGTTAAATTAAAAGGATAGTTTTAAGGTGGTATAAGCGAAAAAAACGTATAGGATAAAGGAAAATAAGCTTGTTCATATAAAATTAATTATCCTTATACGACTGCTTTATTCGAACCATTTCCGACCCTTAAACCATTACCGTTACCAACGTTTATATTAATAACTACTACGATCATTACGCCGGCGGAAATAATAAAGGTAGCTTTAAGCTTCCATCCCTTTATTTAATATAAAATAACGGTAAAAAACAAAAATATTTTACGGGTTATAAATATAAGCTCCTTATACATTCCGAACCGAAAAAGTATTATTAAAAATAATTATAAAATCTAAAAAACCGCATTTAATATAAAACGAATAACTTACTTTATAAGTACGCGTAATAACCGGCCGGTAAACTGCGGAAGTTTAAGGAAATTAAAGACCCAAAATACGCGTTGCCCTAATCGGAAAAGCTTTAATATAATAAAAATAAAAACATTACCTAAGTCGTTAAACCGGGTATATAAGCGAAACTTGCCATTATTACCGCAAAGCCATAAAAAGCTAAGTATATATCCATTAAGGAAAATATTTCATAACGCCGAAGCGGTTTACCTATAAAGTTATAAAAAGATAAAGTTTTAAAAGATTATTAATTAATCGTTTATTAAAAGGAAATAAATGTTAAAATATATATAGGTATACGTTTATAAGTTTAATAAATATAACTAATTCCAAAAGTATAAAACCCGTCTCGTTATACGAGGTAATTAATAATTTAAAAACGTATATGGTAATATATACGTATTTATACTCGTTAAAAAATTGTTTCGAACTTTAATCGTTATTACGGTTAGGTTTAATCTAAAGCTTAAGCAATATAACGTTATAAATACTTTCGTTAACGCGAATTTACCCTATAAAATATATATAAAAACGTCCCTAAGATACCTATAACGTAACAAAATATTTTTAATTAAGAAAGCATTATACGGATTAAAGGAATCGTTTTTATTTTAACAAAAGGATTTTATTAGTACACTTAAGGATTTAAAACTTAGCCCCGTTCCTTACGAACCATATTATTTCCTTCGTTAAAAGGTGCTTTTATTTTTTTACGTCGACGATATAGTTATTACGTATAATAAAAAATATTAAAACTTTATTAATTAATTAATTTAATAAATATAAAAACGATATATCCTTATAAGTAATAAGGATTTATAATAATTTTTTAAGATCGAAATAATTAAAGATAAACTTAATAAGAAAATTTGGCTATTTTAATTTAACTTTATAAATAAGTTAGCTAACCTAATCTTTAAAAAAAGTTTAAATAACCTCTTAAAAACGTTAATAATAAACGTTAAATTATTGCCAAATTTTAATCTGGTTTATTCAGGCTTAATAAACAAATATTAAAAAAAATCGGTTTTATTTTATATATTATAATTAATACGTAACCTAATATATCCTTTATAATATCCCGATTTATACGATTTAACCAAAACCTTAATAACGCATATTATAACGTTATTAACAAAATTATATTATACCTAATCGGTATTAAAACGTTAACGTTATAATTCGGTAACGAAAATTCGATAAATACTTAAAGCGACGTTTTTTTTACGGATAATATAATCGATCGAAAAAATTCTTAAACTTATATAATAAAACTTTTCGGAGGAATAATAAGATAACAGGCGAATAAATAAAACATAATAATTACTTTTATAACCGAAACGAAGTTATTATCCTTTATATAAGTTATTAAAAAAGCCTTATTTAGTTTTTAAGTAATTAAAAAATTAAAAATCGGTTTCGATATAAAACCGTTAAATATATAATGCGATAATTAATAAATTATACGGTTAGTTAACGCCGATATCGTATTTTTATAGATAAAATTACGGTATATAAATATATATAATTACTAGTTATAAAAAATAGCAAAAAGGGATCTAATTAAAGTAAATTATACGCTTATAGGCGATATGCTGGTTAATGGATTAACTAAAATCTTATTACGAAAAGCCTTCAGGAACTTTAAAAAGTAACTAGGATTAATAAATATCATAAAAACTTTAAACCAGCGGAAAAAAGCTTTAAAGGTTATTTCAGATAAGGAATTAGCTAATCAGGAGGATTCAATCGCCGGAGGAGAGGTGGAATAGATAGCTGTGGCTTTAGGAAGTGATGAAATGTAACGATCAACGCCGTGAAGACTTCAAGGCGTTAAAGGGGTATGTCAGCTAGCTGGGGGGTGCGTAGCGCACCCCATATACGGAAAGGTCACCTACTGATCGGCCCATACATGTTCCGTGGCTAAGCTACTTAACGCTGTACG